>NW_022046126.1:23185-39537 GCF_001654015.2 Drosophila navojoa | reverse complement strand
GTGATGACCACATTTTCCCAGTTTATGCCGATGCCGCCATCCGTCCAGTTGAGGGAGCCATTAATTAGGACGCTGTACGTAGTCTCTGGTCCGTAATTGCGTTTCTTTAGACTCCAAAGGTGATTCACGCGCTCTTCCCCATCGATCACGCAGAACTTGTGATGCATAAAGTAATTGGAATTCTGCTTGCGCAGATGGGCGCCACGCTCAATAAGATCAAGCAGATGGCGATTGATTTTACTCGTGCGTTGTAGACTGACTATTATGCGAACAACAACCTTGCGGAGCAAAGCGTTTTTCAAAGCGCGTGTCATCTCAATGGACTGCATAGAATACATGGCCAGATCAATGCTGTATTTCGCCTTGTCCAGTTGTTCGATAATGCGATGGATGTTGCGCTGAGCGCAATACTTATTTTGACAATGGTACATACGGCCCTCTTCGATGCCCATGCGATGCTCTAGCATGCATTCGAAGCCCAGTTCATTGAACATGAGCACCTCATGCACCTGAGCCTCTCGCCATCGCATCCACTTGCAAATCGATTTATATGCGAACCATATCACCTCAGAGGCAGCAATTGTGCCGGTGGTAATTATGAGAAATGACCAAGAGGGATACTGACGCATCAGTTGAAGCACTATAAATGCATATATTATATATTTGACAATTTCCCGATATACTTTTCCACTTACTCTTTTTCGGATACGAATATTGTTTACGCGCTCAATTCTCATACAATCAAAATTATCATTAGGGTAATCTTAGCGCAGAGCTGCTTCAACCGGAGGTGAGCTAATACTTCATAATTGTTTAAAACAATAATATAATATTCATAAATCTATCAAATAGTATTTTCTATTCAATAAAATTTTAAATTTATCAACCACGCTTCGATCGTGCTTTAAGAAATAATAGCAGCGACTGGTTCCGATAAAAGTTCTGTTTTTGGCATCTTGTAAATCCCTGTTAACTTAACAGGCCGGTTTGACTGACTTAACAGTTCAGTCCACTTCTAGTTTTTTTTCTTCCTTTAAATAAATTAGATCAAGGATTCATAATTTGTGTGGTCCAAACTATTGGAATGTATTACAGAATACATAATTTTTGGCACCTTAGACTACATGCCGGATCACTGCTAAAGTGGCCTCAAATTTCAAATTGGATAACAGCATTCAAACTGAGAATGTGACGTCACAACGAAGCCTTAATTAACATTACAAGTAACAGTACTGCACTTTGAGTAACCTAATGAGCCTTCTGTCAGTGAACAGTGACTACACTTGAACGGAAAATCAATTTTTTTTGTAAAAGCGTGCCACAATGGAACAAAAAGGGCGAATGCAGCTAAAGAAGTTTAGTTAATAACGCAAACAGCAATGCCGAGCAGTCTACTGTTCGCTACCAGTAGCGAGGGACGCGTGCATACGCTGTCCACTAGCTCAAGTGGATGGCGCGAGTTCCCATATCTTGGTCTCGAGTTCAAGAAAATCAGCGCCGTCCCCAATTATATGTGGGCTATTGGCGGCGATCGACAAGTGTACGTTCATGTGCACGGACTTGATGTGCCAATACGGGTGAAAGAGGAGTCTTATGAGAACGAGCGCTGGCTGCCCATTGAGGGGTTCTCCAAAACACTGCTGCCCACCGATCGTTATAAATACTCCAACGCTGATGGCAGTGTTGAGAGGAGCGTGGACAAGATTCGCTTGCCCTCCATGGCCTGGCAGTGGGACGGTGATTGGCACCTGGACCTGGAATTGGACGGACAACAACTGCCTGAAGATGGCTGGATGTACGCCTTGGATTTTCCAGCTTCATACTCGGCAAAAAAGTCATGGAACTCGTATGTTCGACGACGCAAGTGGATACGCTTTCGCCGCTATGCTGCTCTGAACAGCTGGTGTGCTGTTGCACCCTTGCACAAGGATCCAACGCAGGAGCCCTTCATTGATGTGGCCATAGGCGGCACACACGTGCCCAATGCACGAGCGGGCACGCTTTGTGTGTGGGCCATAACGGCGCATGGCCGTGCGATGTTCCGGACCGGCGTCACTACCTTTGCACCAGAGGGCCTACGCTGGACCGCCATCAATACGCCTGTCGGCAGTGAGCTGGCCCAGATTAGCGTAGGTCCCACGGGTCTAGTTTGGGCGGTACTTTACAACGGACGCGTCATTGTGCGCACGGGCATAACACGGGATAATCTGTCGGGAGATGCGTGGCTGGACGTGAAATCGCCGGTCGCCACCAGTTCACAAACAGATACGCCACGTGGCCTACGCATTGTGCAGATCTCAGTGGGGACTGATGCGGTCTGGTGCATAACAAACGATCATCATGCGTGGTTTCGACGTGGCATCAAGGGTGAGGCGGCTGGCATCAGTGAGGATGCTGCCATAGGCAGAGGCTGGGTAGAAATGGTTGGCAATCTGTCCATGATATCAGTGGCACCAAATGATCAGGTATGTTTATGGCCATTCAATCATTTTAACAGTCTAATCCTATGTCCCTCCCAACAGGTATTTGCAATTGGTGCTGCAGACCGTGCTATATACTACCGATCCGGCGTAACCGCCGCTGACCCCACCGGCAAGAAATGGCTGAAAATTCAATGTCCCATGCAAATCAGTCGTTCCTCCAGTTCCTTGTCCATAGTCTCACGCAAAAGTGGTGGCAGCAGCTCAACGCCCGGCTCCAAGCATCAAAGCTTTTCCAATCTCTATTCCAAAGAGAAGGAAAAGGGTGTTGTGGAAACGTGCGCAGTCATTGAAACTGTCACCACGCACAGCAACGCCTCCTCGAATAATGGTCTGAACAACCGTTTGAAGAATGACCGCTGGAAGCTGAGCGCTGATTCGCCGCCCACCATTGGCAGCCTCAATCTTAACGAGCGCCAGAAACATCGGGCGACTGCCTTGCGTGAGCCCTTATCACACGCTTCCAGTGCGCCGGCCGCTGATGTTACTGAGATAAGCGGAAAGTTTGAAACGCAGCTTAAAAATCCACGCGCCTGGTCACCGGTGCGCAGTGTTGGATCTGTTGTGGGCACCGAGGCGCATCCGGAAAGTGATTCAGCTGTCTTCGAATCGGAATCAGCGCATGGCTCTGATGCATTTCTTGGCGAAGACGACGATCACAACGGCTCGCAGTTCTGGACCGAATGCGCAGTGATGTGGAGCTGTGTGACCACTGGCGCCGTCACAATCGATACTAACAATATACCCAACTGGTTCAACGAGCACCACAACGATGGCAAGGCCGAAGAGAATCCCAATTGGCGCATCGATATACTCGAGAAACTCAAACAGCGCCAGCAGAGCGTGGCCAAACTGCAGCAGGAAACGCACTACGAGAAGGCAGTCGAGCTAACGTCTTGGATTAAAACGGCGGACGCACGTTATCATCATCCAGGTGGCGACTACGAAGATTGCATCATTGAATTGGAATGGGTTAGCGGCAACGGGGGCGACAGCACAGAGAATGACTCTGGCACCTTCACAGTGCTCAGTCCCGACGGCTCAGCAACAAAAATACAATTCGCACTCTCCGATATTACGTGCGTGCAATGCTGCAGCGAGCCGGGTGCACCACGATTGGCCATACACGCAATGCATCTGCCCATCAATTGCAGCCCAGTCAAACTGCAATTCGCAGGCGATGCTGATATGGAGGATTGGCTATCCCACCTGTCCTCGGTATGCAGTCAAATCAATATGCTAGTGGGCAAACCGGCCAGCAATGCGATTTGGCTGACCAGCGATCTGGGCGATGTATTTGTCTTCGATGCAGCCAACATGAAGGCACAACAGCTGGAAAAAAATAGCAATGGACAGGCTCACTACGTGGAGCGCATGGATGTGTCTACGTGTGAGACACCCTACTATAATACGCTATATAATGGGTAAGAATATATGCACATTATATTTATCAAATTTATGATTTTTCCCTTGCTCCCTAGCATGCCCTGTGGCAGCGAGCTGGAAATAGCGGGCTGTGTCTACGACGATGCCGATCAGATTCGCTTTGACTTGCAGTGTCATTCTAGTGTTAAAGCACTCCCCCATCGTGTGGAGAAGTATCGTGTCATAGCGATGCATTTGAATCCGCGCTTCAATGAGCGCACAACCGTACTCAACTCTATGATTGATTCCGAGTGGCTGGATGAAGTACGCAATGATCGCATGGTCTTTGCGCCTGGTGCGAGCTTCACTGTGAAAATCAGGTGTGCTTCAACACTTATCAGTCTGGCACACTTATCATTTAATACCCGATTGTTAACATTTTTATAGGGCTCTTCAAAATCAATATCAGATTGTTGTAAACAATGAACTCTATGCTGATTACAAATATCGCACGGATCCGGCGGCGGTTACCTGTCTGTATGTGAGTGGCCGAGTGAAGCTATTTAGTGTCATCTATCGTTCGCCGTCGGTGATTTTATCCATGCAACAATTGCATTGGCGCCAGATAGGTGGCCATGTGAAGCGAGTATATAATAGTGGAGTGGATGTCGTCTGGGGCATATCCTGCGATAATACCGCTTGGGCGTACAACGGCGGCTGGGGCGGCATGTTCCTGAAGGGCCTGGAAGGGTCGGGCAAAATAAACACAATGATTGACACGCACACCTACTACGTGTATGAGAATCAGCGCTGGAATCCCATCAGTGGCTTCACTGCCAAGAGCCTGCCCACGGATCGACACATGTGGAGCGATGCGACTGGGCGACAGAAACGTAGCAAGGAGCACACCAAGCTACTGTCCACACACTGCGAATGGATATCCGATTGGGCCATCGACTACAATATACCCGGCGGAGCGGACAAGGAAGGCTGGCAGTATGCAATCGATTTTCCAGCCACCTATCATGCACAAAAGAAGCTAACGGATTGCGTGCGCCGACGGCGTTGGATGAAGAAATGTCGACTCACCAGCAGTGGCCCTTGGCAAGAGCTAAGTCATTCCAAAATACTGGACGCCTCACTGCAGGTCCTGGACAGTGATGTGGACAGCGCAGTAAACGTAGAGGATATGCCCGTTGCTGCATGGGCCGTTGCCTCGAATGGCGATGTCTTGATCCGTCATGGCGTCTCTACACTAAATCCTCGCGGAGACACCTGGGAGCATATTGTAAGCGACCAGCCGCTGGTAGGGATTAGTATAGGACCCACTGGACAGGTGTGGGCAGTTGCTCGCAATGGCATGATCTTCTTCAGATATGGCATCAGCAAGGTGAACCCTAGTGGTGACGCCTGGCAGCAGGTCGAAGCACCGTCTGGCGTTACCTTCAAAGTCATTAGCGTAGGTCGTGCCGGCATCTGGGCATTGGACAACCAACAGCGTCTAGCGGTGCGTAAGGAAGTAACACGCACATTCCCGGAGGGCTCACACTGGCAATTTCTCCCAAACTCTGCCAATGTTCCGCCGCACACAGAGACCCACTGCGGCTTTCGTTCCGTATCCGTCGGAAAGGAAGTGTGGGCCATTTCCCTAAATGGCGTCATATGCCGAAGATGTGGAATAACAAATGAGAATCCAGCTGGAGCCGGTTGGAGTCTAGGAATCGCGGTACATATGAAAATGTTGAATATACTTAAAGCATTTTTAAATTTGTAAAATTTATTACAGGGCCAGTGGCAGCACTTATCCCTGGAGGGGTATATGTAATGATCTCATTCCGATTTCAGTATTTATAGCGATACTCTACACTCAATAATGATATACAGATCTGCAACAACTATTGACAATTGAACACTGGAGATGAAATGTTCCATAAAAAGAAGACATTTAATTTGTATTACTTGAACTTTGGGTGTTTAGTAACCTTACATAAAAAAATCTTGACTGCAGCATTCTTCCTTGTTCCATTATAATATGAAATGCTTACACATAAGCTCGTTGTATTAAGCGTGAATATGTTTTAATTTATACGTTATATTTTTGTTATGCATGATTTATTCATATTAGAGCTTACTGCTTTAAATTGTATGCGACCCCCCAATATATTATAAAATTCAAATATTAAAATATGTATGTATTATATATTAAATGTATTTGAAGAACCACAAAATATATTTCGGTTTTTCTTTGTAAATACAAATTGAATTTACGCGGGTGAGCGTCAAACGGGTAAAGTTTGGTATATAAAAAAATTCCCATCATCGATAGTATCGATAAATTTATAACTTGGAAATTGTGATATTGTAATCAAAGCAGCTCTGCATTTTACTTTAGTAAATATAGCATTTGCCAGGAAAGAAGTGTTTACAAAAAATTATTAAAGAGCATATTGTTAATAATCTAAGTCTGACAGTATATAATGTCTGATTATGATCAAGTGCGCATCAAAAAGTTGGTTTTAAAAGGAGAAAAGCACAAGTAAGTAGTACAACAAATTAGCATCATCATGTTTTAGAATTGAGTTTGTTTAAAGGAAAAGTAAAAAACGTAAAAAGGAAAAGGAACATAAGGATGAAGATGCACCCAAACGTAGCAAAACGGTCGCTGATGAGGATACTATTCAACATGCTGGGTGGTGGGCAGCAACAACAACCGCCAACATCGTTGGATCAGTGGCCATTGAATTTGGTGATCGTTGCTATCTAAAAGCCCTAGACAATGGGTAGGTGTTTTTGTTATTAACCAAAAGGGACATTAATAAATTATCAATTTCAATAGTTTATTTACTTTAGGTGCGCCACACAATCCAGGAGAAGGCCCTGATCCTGAAGAAATATTTACTGCATTTCCAATTAACGACCGTAAGGTCTCTTTCAAGTCGGGCTACGGAAAATACCTGAAAATTGAAAAGGACGGCATGGTAACTGGCCGCTCAGAAGCAGTTGGCAGCATGGAGCAGTGGGAACCTGTCTTCGAGGTAAGCACAGACAAGCTTAAACATTAACATATAGCTATTTATTTTTTATTTTTGTATATTTAGAACAACCAAATGGCCTTGTTATCAGAAACGGGACACTTCATGTCCATTGACCCAGAGGATGATGCTTGTGTGGCCCTGCATAAAAAAGTGGGTCCGCAAGAAATTTGCCGGGTGCGCACAAATGCAGCAAGAGATGTTGTTGTGGACGATCAGCCAAAAGAGGAAAAGGGTGATCTAGGGGAAGTTGAGAAGAACTATGTGTAAGTGTTTATGGTTTTTGATATATACATATATATAAGTATACTAACGTATATACTCTCTTCTAGCAAAAAGTTTCAAAAGTTCCAAGACAAGAAGATGCGCATTAGCAAGAACGATGTAAAGGAGCTTGAGGAAGCCAAGGCCCAAGGACTGCTACACGAAACTCTGCTCGACAGACGCAGCAAAATGAAAGCTGATCGATATTGCAAATAAAACTTAGTTAATGCATATTAAATGTAAGAGTGTATAATAAAGTTTTACAAATGTATGTAAAGATTCAGTCTCCATATGAATTTGTTTATTTGCCCTTTAATGAAATTTAAAATGGACTTGGAGATAATAGAAACTGAAGTATACTGAACTCGGAATGAAATGAAATTTCGTGAGAAGTAACAATAAAATTTCATTTATTTTGACCTACGACTTCGGCCTCACTAGACAGATGCTCAAGAGAGAGATGGTGAGAGAGAGAGAGAGAGCTTAGAACGCTGGAATTTGTAAGAGCGTGAGAAAACTCCAACTATGCAGACCATAAACCGGTTTTTGACTCGATGTGAGCCAATGGGCTGAGTTACAGATTGAGCTGAGTTAGTTTAGTTGGTGTTGGCTGCAGAACCGAGGTAGATCAAAGCGCATCAGAAATCCAATTGTTTTCCTCTTCCATTTATTTATTTATTTACACATTTGCGATAGAGATCTGCGTGAAATGCGAAAATCGCAAGGGTTGTCGTTCAGCTCGGACAGGCGTCTTGGCCTGGACGCCTCGGAAACCTACTCAACATCCAGCTCATCGCTCAACAGCTCTTTCAGTGACGGCAGCGATTTGGTTAACTGGGAGGAATACGTGGCCGAAGACGGCAGTCTATTCTATGCTGAATATGTGCCCAATCCCAAGCCAAATCCAACTGAGCGACGCGGTGAGCCGCTGCGTCGCTCGCTGCGCCTGGGTAAGAAAACTACGCGGCGACAGCAGCAGAATAGAGGCCAGCAGGGCAAGCACAATGGCAACCACAGCAACAACAACAACAACAACAATAACCATCATGGCAGCGGGGGGCAGCTGGCACAGGTAGAGGCAGAGAACGAGGCGAACAACGGGTTCCGATTCGCAGACATCAAGAATTCACACGCAGACGCCGACAATCAGAAGCAATTGGAGCTGGTTATAACGGCAACGGATCGTTTCCGTTTTGGACGGCGCTCCACAGCCGTGGAGTCTATACTCGGCTTTCGAGTGCTGCCCTTTCCCGACCAACCCGAGTGCCTAATGGTGGACAGCTTCGTGCACGATATCAGCGCCATGCAGCACAATATAAAGCGGGGCGATTGGTTCAAGTCATTGAATGGCATCGAGATTTATGCCAGCAATGTGGATGAGCTGCTGCAGCAGTTCCTGGAGCCCACACAGGTGTGCCTGGGCTTTCAAGGTGCTAGCAGCGCTGCTCCAGCTGCTGCATCGGATGACGCAGCGGCTCAGTGCAATCAGATTCCACAGATGCGCAAGTTGACTAGCTTTGCCATGTTCGCGGAGCAGTTCGATCAGCTGCTGCCACCTGCCATGACCGTGTCGGAATCGCTGACGCCTTTTGGCCTGCTGCTGCTGCCACCTGAGTGCTATCAGCATGATCAGTACAAGGATTCGCTCTACTACTACCCGGAGTCGGCGCTGACGAACTTCCTGTACAAGGCACGCGGCAGCTTCCTCACGCTCTGCTCCGTGCTCAACGAGCTGCAGACGGAGCCGCTGACATCCCGTCTGCTGGTCGACCAGGTGCCCTACCATGTCAACTATCGCCGCCTGAATGGCTTCCTGGTGCTGTTCGCCTATGCAGCCCAATTGTACAGCGCCACTGAATGCAGTCTGCGATCGGATGAGCTGATCGGGTATATTCGCTTCTCGCTGCCGGGTCTGACGCTCGAGAACTTTTCCACGGCCAACGATAGCTCGAACGGCCTGCGCCAGTTCCTGCGTCATTTTTGTGGCATTCAGCGATCGCGCCTGCTGGCCAATCCACGGGGCGAGCTGCACTTCGAACAGCTGCTGAAGCAGTCGAAGAGCCTGCCGCTGCCCAAGGAGGCGCAACTGCGCATCTTCGACGCCCTCAGCGAAATGGAGGCCATGGACTATCGCAACTGGAACGACGAGCCGTTGACCACGCATCGGGAGTTCTTCATCTATGGCTGTGCTCTGTACTACGATAGCTTCCTGCTGGCCAGCCTCCTGCCTGCCGAGGTGCGCTTCAATGTAGAGCTCTTCCTGCGCTGTCGTGGCATCTTCGACTTCATTGCAGCCGCACCCAGTGTGCGCGTGCGGGAGCTATACGTATGGGAGGAGATTGTGCTGGCTAATGCGACGGGTCGCTACTTTCTGACCGTCTGCTCGCGCAGTCATCTGATCCTCACGGTCATCCTTAAGATGTATGTGGACACGCCTGAAATGGAGGCTTTCACTGCGGTGCCGCCTTCGCTGTTCTACATTGAAGAGATACAAGAGACTTTGGATCATTTGATACAGTGCGGCATCGAATCGTTGGCCAAGTTCTGGTCCATCTCGAACAAGCGACCCGAGGTGCTGGATCAGCAGAAAATCGAGCAATCCGGCGTGGAGCAGGAAGCCACCAGCAAGCTGGAATCATTCCTCAAGCAGAAGACATCCGTCTCACACTCCGGGTCTGCCGTCAACGATGAGGAGGCGCAATTGTGCTCATCCCTGGGTGGCTCGTCCATACACAGCCTAACGCCCAGCGAGGATGAGATGTCGCGACGTCGCTTAACACCCGCCGACGATTCGGACAGCGGCTCCGACTGGGAAAATTTTGCGGAGCAGCATCCGCTGCACTACGGCCTTAATCTGAATGCGGAGAGCCAAAGCCAAATAACCACATCCCTGTGGAAGGAGATCAGCAATGTGCTGCCAGTGAAAATATCCGCCGGCTGGAAGAACTCCGTGCTGCACTACGTCTATGTGGACCTCACCAATGGCGTTCTCTTATGCCCGTTCACAACGACTCCCGACACTGTTCCATACCTGAGTGAGATACGCCGAGCTTGTCACATGATTCACATGGTGCTGGATCGTTCCAAGCAACATCGACGCCAGCTGCTGGAATCGGCTAACAGATCCGTTGGCAGTGATATAACCATGGTTAAGGAGCATGGCATCACCTTGGAGGTAACCAAGGATCAGTCCAGCATGCGTTTCGTTGTGGTCGGACGCCTATTCCAGTCGCCAGCAAAGGAAGTTTACGTCTGCCACTGTCCGGAGGTGCCACAAAATATGGTTGAAATGGCCTTTCGGCTGTCCTTCTTCTCAATGGGATAGCTTAGATATGCATACATATAATATAAACATACATAAATGATGTATATAAGTGTATAACTAATAAATTAAATACAAATCTTTAAAAAAATAAGCTGAGATCTGTGGTAAACAGACTAGGCTAAATCTTTGATGAATGTTTGCTAATATATTCTGGCGATTTCCTCTGTAGTTGCTTCCGTGACACATTTCCCATGTGGAATACAAATTCGTCTGCGTCTTTCATTCATATTTGAATGGAGGCTCGCTAAGCACTGCGACTATATTTAGGTAAGCGTACGCACCCGAAATACACATACGACACGCGCCCTAGTCGCATATTTATAAACATAAAGACATAAAATACATGAAAATAAAACAACAAATATGTATTTTATGTGCGCGACAATGTCAACGCTTCATTCTGCACAAGTCGTATGTTCAATCCGCTCGTTCGTCAGTTGTCAATGAGGCCGTCCAAAGAGCGGGCGCAGTTGGGATTTGATATTCTTTGGAGCACTAACATCATTGCCAGCTGGAGATGCCAAGGTGGCTGCTGTGCATTGGCATCTGCGTGCTTTTAGTCTCGACATATGCCCTGGACGAGATCGTCAATAATAGTCTGAGTGAAGGTGAACAGGAGACGGAGAAGGAGAAGCAGACGGGGACGGAGACGGACATAAAGTTGCCCAGCGAAGTGCAAAGAGCCGTGTGCACTGTCAATGCTGGCGAGGTCAAGGCATCCGCCGAGGCGGTCACAACCAAGACATTAAAGGGTGTCTGTGGTTCGGGTTGGTTATGCAGAAAATTTAAATCATATACATACATATCTTTATCTAAGATGAGAAACATTTTCAGATGAAATGAATTTAGCATTTCGCAACTTGGAACAGAAATTGTTTGAGGAATTGCGTGAAGTTAAGGACCAGCTAATTAAGTTAACTGCAATGCTGGAGCAACCAAATCAAGCTACCAGAACCTTAACGCCCACCGCGTCCACCACGCCCTTCACACCGTCCACATCTACCATGGCCTCGACGCCAGAACCATTCATAAGGCCCTCGAACATGAAAATAATAAAGTTCGAGCAAATAACCTTGAAGCCCAGCCTGGAGAAGAAGCAGCCAGAGCTTAAGCAGATGGAAGGTGTGCCGGAACGGGAGGAGGAAATCGATAGATTCAATAATACCATGCTGGCTGACCAGGACTTTCAGTTATTCACCTACTACTGGAAGCTGGAAAATATAACCGAGCACATTGCCAAGGCGTCCACCAGAACCGTCAAGAGTCCCATGTTTAGCATCCGAGGCGAGTATAACAAACTTTATATTAAAATTGGTAATATAATAAATACTCAACACAGGCAAGACGCTGCAGCTGCAGTGCACCTTTCAGCACTTGCACCGGGATATGATCAATCTGCAGCTGGCCATGGCCTATCCAACCTATGAGAACGGCGTTAAGGGCAAGGAGAACAACATTATGCTGGACATGGGCGGGCAATGGAAGCCACTGAAGTGGGCTGATCGTATTGCCTTTAAACACAAAATTTCCCTATTGGATCAGCAGCGTAGCCATCGACGTCCGCAGGACCTCAGCTCGCTGGAACTAACCAAACTGGACTCGGGTTTCTCCATACCGAATAGCGCGATTTTGGGCAGCAACTATGTGAAGCACAATTCGCTGCTCATACAAATCATTTTGTATTTGTGAAAGGTTTATATTTGCGAGAACATTAAACAAAGCAACCAAATCCCATTAGCCAACTAGAAATTGTGGGGTTTACAGACTTAAAGCTTGCTGCGTGCACCCTTCGCCTTGATGTCGAGGAAGGGCATCGCAATGGGATACAATTCTTTGCACGATTTGAATGCCACAATATCGTTAATTGTGGTATGACGTTGAGTGCAGGCTGCCGCACTTTCCTCCTCCTCGGCGGTCGTTGTTGCATTCTCATCTTTTTGTGTCGAGACAATGTGGACAGATAAGACTCTACGCTCTTGCCCGTCCTTTGCTATAAATTTCTGTAAATTCAAGGAAAATATTTAGATATACAAATAGAGTTGTAGATTTTTAGCCACGCACCTTAAAGTAATCCACAAAATCGGCTTTTGTTATCTTGCGGAGAATCGCGACCTCGGCCTCCTCCCTTTCAAAGTGATAAGTCTGCATAACGATTTCTCCATAGAACTGACTAAATTGCTGGAATATTGTCTTCGGCTTCTCGAGCTTCTTCACAATCAACGCCTCCTTATGGCGCGCGAATTCATCTTGAGGCATGTCCTCAATGACTTGCTAAATAGAAGAATTTCTGTAAAATCGTCCGTCATTTTAAAATGAGTTTTTGTCTTACTAAATAGTTCTGCAAAAAGTTCTCGATGCGATCTTCCACATAAGCCGGATGCTTCGCTGATTGCACAATGATGCGAATACCATTGGCGCCGTTGACTTTGCGCACACCGCTGAACACAATGTAGCCCAACTGCTCCTTGGTGCGCAGACAATCGTAGCAGGGCTCGGACAGCACTTGGGATACCAGATTGACCATAATATTGGTCAAATCCGTTTGAGCACCACACTGCATATAGAGCTGGGTGCATGAGCTCTTGTGATACTCATTCTCCTTTTCGAACAAATAACTATCACCTGAATAAAGCCAAATGAATTTATAAGAATTAGCATTTTTTTAAGTATTTTCATTTCAATTCACCTGGCAATAATTTGTACTCGCGTTTTTTGAGCATCTGTCTAGCCAAGATTGGCAATTTCGTGGCATTTGTTCCCTCTAATCGTTTATTGACACGACCCGCAATATCCAATGCCTGTTGTTTGGTCACATTTCCGAAAATAAAGCATTCTGTGTGCAAACGCTGGAAGAACTCATTGGCAAAATTTAGCACTCGGTCATAGGAAACAACTAAAATTAATAGAGCATTCATTATATATATATATAATACTCAAATCCCCGCTTTCACATCCAACAACTTACGTTCCATAGCATCTAATAGCTCAACATTTGCCCAGGCATTCTCAGTGAGTAGCAGTGCTAAATAATAAATGGAATGCTGATAGGGTTGTTCGGCCTTAAAATTCTTTAAAGATCGAATGTACTCTTCTTTAAGTATGTCAAAGCGTTTTTCGTCTATGCAAAAATTAAACAGGTGATCCAAAAGCTTCTCAAGCAATACCACCTGCTTGTCGTTGAATCCGCGTATGGTAAACTGAAAGGGGAAATCCAGTGTTATCAATTAAATCTAATATAGGGAGATTTATATTTACATCGATGCCGCCTGGTTTGGTTGTCACGTTTAGCTTGAGACTAGCCAGGTCTGCGTCATACAGATATTCGTTCAGTTGATCCTTCAGCAGCATTACCATCATGTGGTTTAAGTTACAATTCAGTGGATCCAAATAGGCAATCGGATTGGACATGTCGAAGGTCATGCAAGCTTTGGGCTTATTGAATTGATTGTCCTGCTTGTGCCACACTCGCAGAATCGGCGTATCCATTATAATTGTGGGATGTATTGGTGCATCGCTGGGCACTTCGGCAATATCGAAATTGTTCGGTATAAAACTATTTGGCAGTGACAGCTTTAGATTCTCATTTACATCGCAATTTTCCCATCTCTGCAAATGGATTTTAAATTCATAAATATTGAATACGCTGTGATACGCTTTCCACATACCTCAATTGTGCACTGGGGTATCCGCTCCAAGCCATATTTCGTTTTGTAATAGGGCTCTGTCATATCGGTAGAACCTTCAAAACTCTGGCTAACCAAAGAAATGCGACTCTTTGAGGGCACCAATTCGTTCAAAAGATTGCAAACCAATTCGGGACGCCATTCGTTGCTCATATAAGGTGCAATTAGCACCTCTTCCAGTGGAAATATTTGCATGGATGATACAGCATGCGTAACGAGATTCTCAGGTTGTTCCTTCTCCTTGAAACGGAAGCGCATTTCGTTTAATTTCACACACTCATCAAATATCCATTTCTTGGGTCCTTCCTTACGCAGCATGCACAAATACTGAAATACTATGTTCACAATGTCATCTACGTGAGCCAAGCCCTCCTGCGTTAAATCCACCACAATCTCGAAGAATCCAAAGCCATTCTGGGTGTTCTGATGACCAGCCATAAGACTGTATGCAAATGTAGGTGTGAGGAAGTTAATCTCTAGTAAATCTTTATGTACTTACTCATTGCACCAGCCAAGCCTTCGCAGCTCAGATAATATGCTGCCCTTGCCTTCGTGTCCAATAAGATGCGTTAAATAGTTGTCAGGCTGCGTTACATTACAGTATTATTTTAGGATAGGCATTACAATAACTTCAATTACTTACCGCCGATTTGTAGTACTGGGTCAGATCGTCGGTCGTAAAGCTAATTGTTAGCGAGCGTATATCCTTAATGGGCACGATCTTTAGCTTCTGACCGTACTGCTCTTCGCCATACGGATGCCTGGGCCATTCCGGTACCTTTACATTCTTATTTTCTATTTCGGAGAATTTTTCGATCACCATTGTTTCTAATTGATCCAAGTTTTCTGTGCAGAGATTTATTAATAGTTAATATAAAATAGTTTGTATTCAAGAAGAATATGTCGCAACAACCTTTTCCTATGACCGACAGGCACATGATGTTCGCAGAGTACCATTGTTTGTGAAACTTTAATAGTTCTTCGCGCACATCTATGCCCTTCGTTTTGGGTATGTCAGAGAGCGTGGCCTTGTTACCGCTGCCGAATTTGCTATACGCATGATCCGGTTTGGCCAAATGTCGATGTACTTGCTTAATGCGCCACAAATCGCTGGACAAATTTTTCTCATGCTCCGAATTAACCTGCAAATGAGTATAATTAATCAAATTAAAAATTTTAAATATCATTATCACTCAAACCGCATTGATTTCTCGCTCCGTTGCGCTGGGCGTAAATAGTGGGCCAATGAAGAACTGTGCAAAACGATCCAGCGCACCGTCCAGCTTGTCCGGCGCCACATGAAAATGATACTTCGTCATAAGCGGATACGTGGCGGCATTGCTGCTGCCGCCGCTCTGCGAGAGGTACGTGGTATACCCATTCTCATGCGGGTACTTCTCCGTGCCCAGGAAGAGCATATGCTCGCAAAAGTGCGCCAGGCCAGGCAAATCCTCTGGATCGGACATGTGCCTATTATAAAAATGCAAGTTTGCAATTTATGAAATTATAATATAAAATTCAACTCTTACCCAACCTGCACAGAGAGTGCAGCAGCTGAGACATCAGTGCTTGGATCCGATATTAATAATACTTTTAAACCATTTTCCAACTGCAAACCTCGATAGTCTCGAGTATCTTGTTGTGACTTTTCAATATTATTTACGCTGTCAAAAAACGCAAATCGTACCTTTAAATCATTTTGCTCAAATTGAGTTGTATATATTTACCGCAAAATTGGCTCCATCTGCTCCACTTTTATTTTCTGATTTGGCGAAACTTCTGTCAATGTCATTCTAGATTTGGATGTTACAATCGTCCTTCGTCCGACAACCAGGTTATTATAGCACTTTCCCTTACTGGCAAACACAAACAACGCAGGAGTTGTATTATGTTAATTGTTATAAATATTTAGTTTTAAAGGCGTACTGTCGATGTAGAACAGCTGTTACGGCTTGGGCAAAAATCGATTTGCGGCTGGAAAAAGTTAGACACGTTCGCTGGGCAAACATAGAAACGTTGTTGCTTCTTCTGCAGAAATTATGCAAGTGAAAATTTTAACACGCTTAATTATAAGCAATATTCAAACATAAGACCTTAACTATAAATTAGGGTTCTTTTTGTCTTTTACCAAAGTATCCAAAATATTTGTAGATTGAGTTTAGTTTCGCAACAACACTAACAATTCAAAACATGTGTTTCAGGG
>NW_022046124.1:68711-79752 GCF_001654015.2 Drosophila navojoa | reverse complement strand
ATATATATATATATATATATTTATATATATATATATATATATATATATATATATAGACACAAACGAATTTATTTAAGGTCATATCAATTTTAAATCTATTTATATACTCATGTATTCAATTCGAGGTCAAAATGATATAGAAATCTCCATACCTTCTGCAGCTTTCCAGCTAGAAACTTTAAATTTACTTATTATAATTATATTACCTCATAATTTGATGTAATATGTGTGATTTATGTAAATCGAAAAAGGTCATTTGTCGAAGTCTAGGAACTATATCTCCAGTTGGAAAATGATCAAAAATGATTTATATTTTATCACATATGTATAAGTAGAAAGCGGTATTTCCTGCCTAATATGTATAAAACTAACTCTTTCTGTTTCTCACAGCCCAAGAGCTTCAATACGTTTAGAAATCAGGCAATCACAGTCTAAATTGCCCTAACGACTTTATTATTTAACACAACAACAAAGCCAAAATAGATGATATGAGACTTTACCGATATAGAAATAATTGTTCCTGCCTATATATCTATTATCTATAGGGTGTAACTCACTTTTTGCGACTGAGACTCATATAGCCATCGTCTTCCGATTGATTCTCGCCGCTGTTGCAATGCAGCGCCGCCGGCTTGGTGGTTGCCTCCTCGAACTCCGATATGATATCATCCAGCACTTTGATGGGCTCCGGTATATCGTCCATGGAGATGGGCTCCATTGAGTGCGGCTGCAGCGAGTCGTTGCTAAAATCGAAATGAAAATGTAATTAGGCTACGCTACGTCGTGTCGGCTTGACTCTGACACAGAGTCATCAACTCTGTCGCTCTCACTCAGTCTCTCTGTCTCTCTTTCTCTATCTTGTTCACAATTTGATTTTAATTTCATTTAGAGCTTGCGACATACTTTTGCTTTTGTTGGTCGTTGTCCCCATCCACAGCATCCAGAGCTGCGGGCTCCACCTCGGACATGTTGTTGGCTGCAATCGCAGTCGCTGGTGCTGCCTCAGTTGCCTCTGCTGTTGCTCCAGCTACCGCTGCCTCTGCCTCTGCCTCTGCCTCTACCTCTGTCTCCGCCGTATCCGCCTCCAGTTCCAACGCCTCCACAGAATCGCGTGCTGTGCCACACGATTCAGGTGTTGTCTCCATTATGCGATTTTCATTGAAACCAACTGCAACTTTTTTCGTATTTTTTTTTTTTTTTACTTTTTTGTTAGTTTCTTTTTTTTTTTGTTGCTTCTCTTGTATTTCGTTGATTATGAAAATGTAATCAATGCGCCCACAGTCGCTGCCGCTGTCTCTGTCGCTGCCTCGGTCGACGTCGGCGCCGACAGCCGCTGCTCGTCTTTGTTGTCGACTGTTTCAATTTTCATCTATGCAATGTGTGAAAGTGATTGGCGTTTTTTTCAGCTCATTAAATTCGTCATTCAAATGCTGAGGGAGAGAGAGATGGCACGATTAAAGCGGGTGGGAAAATTACTTTTTTTTTCTATCGTATATATATTTTTCTGTTACTTTAATAATCAAAATGTTGTAAATGTTGCTGTAGTTCGCCGTAAGCGGCTTAAGTTGTTCGTGTTTGCTCAGCTCTGCGAAAGTTCAATAAATATTTAATATCGAATCTCTCGCCGATTTGCGTAACATGCAATTAGATTTTCCTTAGAGCTTTCGACAAACGGAACGGATATTGGTTTGATGCGCCTGAATAAATCAGTTATTTAATGGGATAATTGATGGTGTGGTCGGGTCTTGAGTTCTAAGCCATAAAAGGCATTTTAATCAATGTCAATTGTGAGAGAACAGATGAAAAATTCCTTATATGTACAGTGAAAGCAATTTAGAGAGAATAACAATTACATTAACAAAGATGACTGAATTTATTTGAACATACATTACGAATATGTAAAATATTAACAGTTCTATAAAAAGCCTTGATAATTCGGAGCTTTATTTACTTTCTCTCGAAAGTTTCGCTCCATTCGATAATTCGTAGTAATTTAAGAGTCCCTTGAATTTAGAAGAGTTGACTGAGAGATTTATCTAGTGATAATGCAAAAGTAAAAGAATGCAAAATAATTATAATTATATTTGATTATAAATTCTTGCAAAGCATAAACTTATGATTAGAGAAGTGTTTTTTATAGAAGTTCAAAAGATTTTGGCGATATTCACATATTGATAAATAATGAAATTGAATGTATATTTTGTAATATATAAATTAAATATTTGCTCACATAGTGACTTCATTTCGATATGTACAAAATGCATTATCAACTCCTTCAGTCAGTGATCTGCAAAGTAAATGGGCAAATTTATGTCCACTCTAGAGAGATTTCACTGTGGAATAAAGCAAACTTTTCTTGTTTCATTGAAAAGCCGGTCACAAAACACTTTTTAAAAAAACCCCACAAGTTAATTCCCAGGATATTCGCAGTTTCAATTTCATATCAAACTTTCCCAACTTTCAACAGACGTTGCCAAAAGCCAATTAAAATTTTGTTCCGTTTGAGCTTAGCAACAAATTTTTTGCATTGATTTTTCACTTAGTGTCTTTGCCCCCTCACGGAAGTCAAAGGAGGTGTGAAAAATGGTGGCAAACGGAGTCTGTGTGTGTGTAAAAACTATTCTCGTGCCTTGTTTCCTGCAAAGATTTCAGCCCCTTTCCCTGACCCCTACACTCATTGCCCACAATTTACTCTTAACTCCTTTGCCGTGCGTTTCCTATCTTCATTCATATTTTCTATACACTTTGTAGAGAGGAGTTATATATACATATGTATATATGGAGCTCAGGCGCACTCATACTCGCTCATACACACACACACACACACACACACACGGACAGAGCGACAGATTAGCCTGGCTGCCTTCCTGCTCGCCCACTGCAACGCATACATATAAAAGATATTTTATATTCCGCTATACATAAACAACTCACACACACAGACACACACTCATACAGACGCACGCACGTTGCTTTTGTCTTTGCGCAAAAATAGAAAAAAACTTTTGCGTTGGCTGCCCCAAAAACGCATTTCTAACGGATGCAGCAACAAAGTATAAAAACCCAACAATGGCAACAACAATATGGTTAAAAATAATAGAAAAGTTTGCCATTTTTAAGTTTCAAATTTCATTTCCGCTCTTATCGGTAGCTGTCCATGAATCCAGAGTTCCAATTCGAATTTCAAACTTCAGCTGCAGCCAGCCACCTACACACTCACTCACGCACACATAGACAGACAGCGCAAAGCTCCAACTTTGTCTAACTGTAAAATATACTGCGGCGACGCTGGCGTCGCTGCCTTTGCCTCTTGCCTTTTGCTTTACTGAATGAAGTTGCCTGGCGTCGACGTTGTCGTTGTCGCAGGGAGTCTGGCATCGATTTTTTCATATGCAGACACACACTCCAACTCATACACACACACTCACTCACTTAGCTTCACGATTTGGTTTGTTTTTTGTGTACGCATAATAATTACAGTTAAAAGCTTTTACTGCCAAAAGGTCAAATCAGAAATCTTCCAATTGGAAATGTTGCTAAATATAGCAAATATGCTGAGCGCGTATGCGTGTGTGCCAGAGCGAGATAGCTGACGAGCCCAAGTGCGGGGCTGATGTTTGTAATGACAGACGTAGCGACGTCAACGGTGGCAGCAACGACGGCGTCAGCGGCTTTTAAGACGATGACAAAAACAGACGGCGACTTCCGAGAACAAGAGAACTCTATTCGTATTTTGCAATTTGCTTATGAATTACATACAATTCCACCTACACACATATATATATATATTCATGTATATATGCATACACACGCACACAGACATCGGTTAATTTTAGTGTTATTGTTGTTGGTTCCGCTCGTTTGGCAAACGAATTCATCAATTTGTTGACTATTTTTGCAATATTTAACTCGATTAATTTCGAATTTGAATTTCAGGCACAAACCGCAGACCGCTCGTACGAGACACACACACACACACACTCTCATATACCTATTAAAATTTACAAAAATATTGCAATGCGATATGATGCGCGAAGCTACTGCCCAAACGCGTCTGCTTGCCTCGAACACCGAAACACGACTGAGCCGCACACAGAGAGAGAAGCCAATTGGCTACTCTATGCTGTCTGTTACTGTATCTGGTGGATGGTACTTGTCGTTGTAACTTATTCCTCACACAAACAAAATGCAAACAAAGAGCAAGCTCTTATAAGCATTGCATTGGATTTGACGTATGTGTGTGTGCATGATCCAATGATCTGCCAATATTTACTCTCTTTAGCAGACCATGTTGTCTCTGTCTGTCAACATAGTTTTGATTGTTGTAATTGTAATTTAATATGTTGTTGCATTTTCTTCATTACATTAGCACATTCCTTATTAGTGAGGGTAAAAAATTAGATTTATCTAGACTCCGGCAGCCATACAAAAGCAGAGAGTGCAATGGAAGATGAAGAGAGGAGAGAGAACGCGCGCGCATTGGTGTGGGAGTTTGTGTTTGGGTTGCAATTGCGTGCTCTCTCTCTATTTGGTTGCCCACTCAATCGTTGGCTGCCACCCCATAGCGCGCTACTGCTGTTGTTTTTGTTTGCCAAACGCCGCATGTCGCTCATTTGTTGTAATCATTAACATTGATTGGCTTTGTGTGCTTTGCTTTGTGATTTTGCACTTGGCCACGCGGCGTGTTCTGCGAACAACAAAAACAATAAAAGCCAAAATGCAACCCCTGCATTTCACGTCAATGCGGCAACTACAGCTGTTACGGCTATTAACAGAATAGTATTGCTCAAATCAAATAGTTTTGGAAGGGTGGCTGATTCACCATGTCCCCAACTCCAACTGCTCTCCGCTTTCGTCAAAGGCAATGTTAACTAACATAGCCATTTCGTTTGCCATAACAGCGCCGCTTATGATCTGATCATCATTAACAGCATATATGCTAGCTGGTTCCAGTTGGAAGAGTAGCTGAGTAAAATAACAGCAATGTTAACATGCGAATTTCATTTCCCCTCCCCGTCTGATCAGCGTTAACAGTAGGCTTCATTTCCACTTAGAACTTGCTCCCCCGTTTACCTTCGCTTCTATTTTTGTTTCGAGCACATTTAAAGTGGGCTCTCTATGTATGTATTTGTTTTCTTGTTTTATATAAACTTAAGTATAATCATTTACTTGATTTATTTTGTTGTTGTTGTTTACTGTTATACAATTAATAATCATCAAAATTTCTTTAAATGTTGTTGTGTGTGTTTGTATTTTAAACGCTGCCAGCGGCCACAGCCGTTGATGTTATTTGCTGTTGTCTTTGCATCTTTGTTCGATCCACCTGTCTCATAGTTAGGCAGCTGCAGCCCATCGACCCCCATGATGTTGTTGTTGGAGTTGCCGCTTACAATTTGTCCAAATACTGCGACAGATCGGGCAGACCCTCCTTGAGACCCTTGCGTTTACGGGTATCCTGGACAATCTGGTAGGGCTTGCTGGATGGCTCGCACGGATCACCGGGCAGCACTTGCCAATGGTCGAACACGCACTGTGGGAAGGCCTGGCCGCCAGTGTTGGAGCGCAGATCGGCTGTGAAGCCGAACGACTCGTTGACGGGCAGATAAGCCTTGACAACGAACATGGGTGTGCCGACGACCTGGTTCTCCTCGAACACATGGCCACGACGCCTGTTCAGCACACCGTAGATGCCGCCGACGGCCACCTCGGGACACTGGATCTCGCACAGATAGACGGGCTCCATCAGACGAGGACTGGCGGTGATGGCAGCGGCGTATAGGCAACGACGGGTGGTGGGAATGATTTGGCCACCACCGCGATGGATGGCGTCAGCGTGCAGGGTGACGTCATAGATGTTGAAGCGAACACCACGCAGATTCTCATCGGCCAAGATACCCTCCTTGGAGGCCCACTGGAAGCCAGCGACAACGGAATCCTTGATTTCATTTAGGTATTGCACGGACTTGGTGCAGTCCAGAATGAAGTTGGGGCCAGTACCATCAGGGCCAAAGCACCAGATCTTACGGGCTTCAGTCACATCGTAGTCGTACTTCTCGGCCAGATAACGGGCGCGAACCTTGAAATCATCCTTGGCGCTAACTTCACCGTTATCAATATCCTCGGGCAGACCGTCGGGCATGGGCAGAGCCTTCATCAGCAGACGGTTGTGCTTGTTGGGCGACTTGGACAAGCACATCTGGTTGGATTCCTCGGAGACGGTCTCGCGATAAGAGACCACGGGATCGGACTTCTTCAATGGGATGCAAGCGTGATCTTCCTCCAAATCCTTAAGGCAAATTTCCAAATGCAATTCACCAGCACCGGCAATGATGTGCTCACCGGACTCCTCAATGATGCACTGCACCATAGGATCAGACTTGGCCAGACGCTTCAGACCCTCCACCAGCTTAGGCAAATCAGCAGGGTTCTTGGGCTCGACGGCAACGCGCACCACAGGCGACACGGAGAACTTCATCACCTGGAGCATTGAAAAACAACGAATTGAATATTAATAAGCTAATCATTAGAAGATTCGAGTCTTTATTACCTTCATGTTGTGGGCATCCTTGAAGGTAGTGATGGTACCGGTCTTGACCAGGAACTGATCGACACCGACCAGACCGCAAATGTTGCCGGATGGGACATCCTCAATAGCCTCCACATAACGACCCATCATCAGGATGGTGCGCTGGATGGCCTTCTCGTACAGATCCTCCTTCTTGCCGGGCGTGTAGTTGGGGCCCATGATGCGGCACTTCTGGCCGGTGGCCACCTTGCCGGAGAACACACGGCCGAAGGCATAGAAACGTCCCTTATCAGAGGTCGGTACCATCTTGGAGATGTACATCATCAATGGACCATCGGGATCGCAGTTCTTGACAGCGATGGCGGCCTCATCATCATGAGGTCCCTCGTACAGCATCTCCATACGGTACTTCTGGGCAACCACGGGCGATGGCAAATGGATGGCAATCATCTGAAGCAGTGCCTCACCGGCTGGCAGCCAGGTGCGCATAACGGTCTTCAACAGCGCCTTGCCATCCTTGTCCTTATCCTCGTGCTTCAGCGTCACGCCGATCTTCTCCAGCAGGGTGCCGATCTCCTCCTTCTTGTAGTTCATGATAGCATCGAACACCTTGTAGATGGGATCGAGAATGTACATGCAGAAGGAGCGCTTGTTGTCCGCCTCCTTTTGCTTCTGCCATTTCTTGGTCTTGGCATTGAAGAAGTTCTCACCCCACAGACTACAAATTAATAGAAATATATATTGAGTTTTGATGATTTGTATAAGGAATAATTGCGATTTATTTTAATTAATGATTTAGAGTCGGTTTTATGATGATTTGTGGTTCATGGAATTTCATGGAATGAATTTTGAATGATATTGATTAATTATCTTATCTAATCTTTTTAAGGATTAAATATTTATTTCGAATACTTCTGAATCATTTTTAGCCAGGTGAGTTAGAGGTATTTAGATTTTATATATTGATTGATGGTATTTTGTATATTGTTTATGTATTAAAACAAAAAATCATTTAACTCACGGTTATATGAGATAATATAGACCCTACTTATTCAGTTTGTCTATATTCAAATTGACAAATTTTATTTATTAATTTTTTTTAATTATATTGTCCTCTGCAAATTTATTCCCCATATTATTTATATTATATTCGTCACATAATTAATTATATTTTTCACACTCTCTTCCTATACTTAAAAAACTTTGAGCATATCTTTGTCGGCTCTACAACTCAACAACGTTCGTCTCAGTCTATTCTAATCAAATTTCACTCTCGCTAATTTCGTTCTATTGCTGCGAAACTTTTTTAGAGGTAGAGCTAAAAAAAATGACTTCATACTGAATTGTTGCTAGGTGCGGTGGAGCATATTCTTTTGTAATAGATCATTTTTCCGTGAAACAAAAAAACGAGGATATTACGAAGAAAATTAGAACATCACATATACAACTATTTTGAAAATTTTTATGCCATCGCTTCTAATGTAAAATTTTAATGATTTTCTCTTGAGTATTTGGGACTATGAATATATATATATATATAAATATTATTAGATATATTGTTAATTTGTCGAGTCGCTGCCTTAGCAAATGCACCGTTAGAACATTAGGAAAGAGGTTCCGGTGCAGCGTTTCAGCCGCGTCTACATAATTTGATCTGCTTTTATTTTCGATTGCACTTGTGGCGCTATCAGCACGCGCGGTTCTAGCTGAACAGCCACGCCCCCTTGCAGGTTTGTGACTGTCCGAAAAGAAGTCGCACGCTCAGCGTCACACGTTTTGTGCTAAAAGCATATGGATATAGATATATTCAAGTAATATTTTTGCTTACCGGTTCATTAGCTTGACAACGTCAATCTTGAACTTCTCAGAGTACATCTCGGAGAACTGCTTGAGGGTGAAGGCCCAGCCGTGGAGACCGGAACCGAAACCGACTGAACCCTTGCTGGGATCCACACGCACTTCACCCATTGGGCCGCCATCGTCATTGTAGGTGGCAATAATGACGTTCACGTTCTCCACGATGCGCTGGAAGGTCTGGTACAGCTCCTCAGCATCCAATTGCAGCTCCAACAGAGCGCGGTCCATCTTGTTCATGAACAGAATGGGCTTGATGCGCTCAGCGATGGCCTGACGCAGCACAGTCTCAGTTTGGACGCACACACCGGAAACGCAGTCCACAACGACGAGGGCACCGTCGGTGACACGGAGAGCGGCCGTCACCTCAGATGAGAAATCAACGTGACCGGGGGAATCGATCAGATTGATCAAGAAACCCTTGCATTCCTTCTCACGCTGATCGGGATGCGTGATGAACACCAAATCCTTATCCTCAACCTCAAAGTACATGGAAATGGCACTATAAATGAGAAATTGAGATTAGTTTATATTAGATTGGAGGGCGTGGCTGAGGGTAGAGCTAACTTACGTTGACTTGATGGTAATGCAACGCTCCTGCTCATCCTTACGGGTATCGGTGAAACGGGTCTCACCAGCCTTGGCTCCGGCAATGATACCAGCCTTGGACACAAGCGAATCGGTCAAGGTGGATTTGCCGTGATCGACGTGAGCAATGACGGACATGTTGCGAATATTACGCTTCTTGTCCATCAAGCCACGGATTTCGTCGACGGTGAAGTTGACCTATAAACACCAGCAGGAGGAAAAAAAGAGAAAGGCATCAGAGTTAAATCCATGTGTAAGCTGCGACCGAGGCTTGGCTGCTATTAAAAATGGCGTTTAATGCCTATACAAATGCTCACACATACACGCAGACACACACTCACAGATACCTGCACACATTTTCGGCTCAGGCGATGTGATATTTTGTGAGGTTAGAACTGAACCCGAATACCACTTGCGTTGCCTATTGCTTGCAAAACAATTTTGTATGCATATATAGATAATCACTTACACAAATGCATTAAGGAAACATCTGGCCACATCTTATGACCCGTTTTCATCTCTTTCGTCTTTTTTGTAATAGTTGCATACGTCATTGTGACGGCCCCTTGAGCTATTTTCTTTGTCTTGCATTTCACCACTGGCTCACACACACTCGCACTCACACACACATACAGTGGACAGACGGTGTCACGTCTACAATTTTTAGATAGTCTTTTTGGCATCATTTTATACACTCGTCTGCCACACACACGCACAAAATTATGATGCACTTGACTCCTGCGTTTTATTGTCCTGCATTTAATGCAATTATTTTAGATTATTGGCACCTACCATTTTGGATGTTTATTGATTTACGTGGACCAACTTTAAAAACACTACACGCCTGCACTGGCGTATCGACAGGAAAGAACGGGCAAAGTCGCTGAGCTAGAGACGCGACGGTCAAACAGCGGTCGTGCTATCAATATAATCGATAGGCAGTAGAAATCGATAGTTGGCAGTACGCTATCGATATAAGTACTGCAACCATGTGAGTGGGTAAATGTGTTTGTGATTTGCGCGGAATTGAAATGGAAATTCAAAATTGTGTGAGAAAATTGAATTTATGTAAATCTATGCTTACTGCTTATATATGAAAAAAACCTAATATTTCATTGAAACTCAATGCAGGTGAGTGTTTTTTGTTTTTAACTGTATCTTAAAGGTATTTGATATGTTTACATATGTATGTACATGTCTTCACATAATATTCACTCTTTTATTTTCTTTTAAATAATTAATTTTACGCTTTGATGAAATCAGACAACAATGCAACGACAACAGTAGTGAGAATAATTATAATTTTTTAAGAGTTTATACATATGTATGTACATATGTATGTATATGATATTGATCAATTTTAGTTACATTTACAACGGCATATG
This sequence comes from Drosophila navojoa, assembly GCF_001654015.2. The sequence continues at coordinate 69,399 of NW_022046124.1, read as the reverse complement.
CCGTTTTTTCCAGCCTAATTGCTCAATTTGTCTGGCGCTTTTATTCGCCCTTTCCTTCAAATTGTTTGGCATGCGTGAAGAGCACAGAATAAATGGTTTGTCTCACCCACGCAGCGAAAGCAAGAAAACTTGTTCAGTCATGATTGACTATTGTCTCAATATAAGAAATTCTCATACAGTTGACCTTATGCAACATGCAGCATATCGTAGCAACATTCTAAAATGTTGCAAAACTAATATTCACCTCAGTGACTCCACAACTGTATCAAGCCAATTCGAACAACTCAAAGCGATTGCGACATGCTCGTCCTCAACTTGCATGAGCTGCAGACAAATTTCACTCAAACCAGCTGCTGCAACATTACTGGCTCTAACGGCAACAATCAGAACTGTCTTCGGCTCAACTGCAGAGCGGCATGTTGCAGCAACATTGTTGTCGCAACATCATTGGCTGTGCCCACTGGCTGGCCGTTCGGCACATCCGATGCGGCCGGCCGAACAGTTTTCAAGTGATTTTCTGTGCGTACGGTCTGTGCTAACGGTAAAATTGAAGCTCCGATTCTAATAAGGGGCACACACACTCGTGCGTTTTATTGTTGCTGCGCGTGTGTGTGTGTGTGTGCGTGTGTGTGTTGCATACTAAGGATGCATCTCAGTGCATAATAATTAAATAATTAATTAAAGTCTG
>NW_022046123.1:56798-79841 GCF_001654015.2 Drosophila navojoa | reverse complement strand
AAAAAAAAAAAAAAAAAAAAAAAAAAAAAAAAAAAAAAAAAAAAAAAAAAAACTATGAAAAATAACAAAATTTAAACAAATGCCTCTATTCATTTACTTAAACCGGGCGGGTGCAGAGGCCCAAGTCAAAGACCGCATATGAATGGCATTAGAAAGGGTATGTATGGGTGCGGAGAGCTGATAAGCAATGCTATCTACAGACCCTGCATTAATTGCCACGACTGTCAATTAGTTTATTTGCATTTGACTTTGACACTCGATTTGACGTTAACAATTTGTCAAGCTTACGTTTGGCCAAAGGCAATGCAAAATCACCTGCTCTTATGCAATTATCACAATATTCAATATTTGTTACAGATAAAAAAGACAAAAAAAAAAGTATAGTCAAATTTACTTATAGTTCAACAAATCACGTAAACGCACGCTTGTCACAAACCGCGCACTGTGTAAACATTGAGTTGGTACAACTGACCCGCGCAACAGCGCAAGCGCGCTCTCTCGCTCCCTCGCATCCGCTCTCACGTGCTGGCACAGTCAGCGCAACAACAGCGCTCATACAATTAGAAGCGCTTGAGCTACGGCTTGTTGAATGGGGCGTTGCACTATCGGCTGCACTGCATTTGTAAGACTTGAACAATAAGCCAAAGCGATTCTTTTTGTTCAATATTTGTATAACATTCGTCTATATGCATAATAGATGACATGCATTTCCCCTTATCTGGCCCCATACAGAGAAATGCCGCTTAATCTTCTAAGTGTGTGTAAGTTGAGAGCAATTAGGCATATGTGTGTCGTCAGTGAGTCTTTTCTCAACGTAAAATCGTAACGTAATGATCGTACATTAGACAAATATGTGAAATACCGTAAGTATGGCCAATATCGTAAGGCATTTCCTTCCATTGTTTCTAGAAATTATTATATAACGGCATTAACGAACTTAGATTACAGCATTGAAATAAACCAAAACAGATTTCTCCCCTATAAAACAAAAGCAATGAACTTTATTATCATAATAATTGTGAGATTTTTTCCCGGTTTTTTTTTTTTTGCCGACTGATATCCGTAAATGATACAGTATGCTGTTATATTATTACCAGAAGCATTAATAAAACGATATTGATAATCAATATCGTCAACTTCAAAATATTAACAACCCCAATTGCATGTCACAGTACACGCAGGCAACTCACTCACTCACTCTCACACACACTCACACTCCAATCAAGCATTCTCTACACCCCATACACGCACGCAAATACTCGCACACACACAGTGTTTTTTGAAGACGTAGCAAGAGAGTGTTCTCTTTATGTTGGTCACGCTCTCTGGCAGCAGGCGGCGGCAAATCTGCAACGTTCATTTTAAATACGATTCAAATACAATTCAGCAGTCGCATCGAGCAGACGTTTAGCGCATGAGACGAAAGTTCTCCATTAAGAAACCAAAAAACAAAATAAAGGAAGAGACAAAAAGTCGTGTTGAATTGCATATGAAGTGCATTTTTGAATCGCGCGTTCAAGAACGGAGAAGCAAACGATAAAGAACGTATGCGCACACAAATTGAATTCGAAATCGAAACGTCTGGAATAACGAGACGAATTTTGTGATTGGAAATCAGCATAATTTTGTCTGTTTGTTTTTTGTTTTTGTGAGCATTTGAGCTGTGTTCATTTTTTTTTTCGTGCGTGCCAACTAAAGAAGAACAGCAACGAAATGGCTTTTATGATGCCAGTTATGAAGAACAACTATGATATCTATAAGGATACGCGTGCCCGCTCCCGCAAAACATCCGAATGCTCAAACGTGAGCAGCGGCAACGGCACCTCAGCGTTGGCCAGCGCCCTTGGAACGCCGGGCCAGCCGTCGCAGCAGCAGCAACGTCGCCGCAAGGTGTCCGAATGTAAGTCGGAGAGTTTTGCAACGTCACCGTCGCACGGTCAGCTGGGCGCACATCGCATGCAGATGCAGCGCTGTCACAGTTCGCGCGGCTTCAGCCGCAACACTTCGCGCAGCTCCCACGGCGGCTCCATGATGCAAATGTCGCAGGCAATGATGTCGCCGACGCGGTCGAGTCCGCCCAGCCGCACACAGACAGCATCGGCACTGGAACGACAGGCGGCAGCGCAGGCCGCCGCACAGGCAGCAGCAGCAGCGGCGGCGGCGGCGACAGCGCAGCAGGAGCAGCGCTCAGCTGAGCAGAGCAACGATTATACGAAGTTCCATATGCGTTTGGTCGACAAGCTCCGCAAGTCCTTTCGCAAGGATAGCAGCAAGCGATCATGAGAACACGTCACACACACAAACAGCAACAGCAGCAGCAGCAACCACCACAACAACAACAACAACCACAATGGCAGCGTCGGCGGCAACAACAACAACATTAATGGCTGGCAGGCTGACGACGACACTGGCAGCATACAAGCAACGCCGCAGTCGCTGCCAACGCAGAGTTCCAGTGTGGTCAGCCGCTTGGGTCGACGCTTTAAACGCTGCTGCAAAGCGTTCAGCGCAGCCGCCGTCGTTGCCAGCGGCACAGCTGCGCCTGAGCTCGACTTTAACAATGGCATCGGTGGCGACGGCGGTAGCGCTGAGCATCTAACCGCTGGCAGTCCGTACGCCATACGACGCTTTCGACGTCGCTGCAGCAGCGGCAGCAGCATGAATCGCCTGAAGCTGCGACTGCGCCGATCCACCTCGTCACCGGGCTAAACACAGCGCAGCGGCAGAGAACTTCGCTTGCATATGGGATATGTATGGGATACAAAAGAAATTCGAAAACGATATTCGAATATTCGAATTCGAATGCTGGAAGGGCTACGAAAGCAGCTGAATGACAGCGACTGCACACGCAGCGTTGATGTTGCGTGTGCCGCAATCTGAGAGACGGCAAGCGCAAGGGCGAGCGCAAGCGTTGACAGAGCGTGGGCAGAGCGTCAAATAACGGCCGTGGCGAGCGTGAACGTACACTGAAACAGGTAGCAAGGACGCGAGGAGGTGGCATGTGGAAAACAAGTTGCCAGCTGTTTGCAAATTCTTTTTTGAAACTACTTTTTTTTTTCTCGTTTAAATTTCGAAACATTTTATTTACTATATTTTGAATTTTTAGACAATTTTTCCTTGAAAAAAACACAAAACTAATTGATGTAAAAATTAATGTGTTACTAAACTAATTATATATATATATTTATATATACATGTATACACAAATATATTTATATGTATTTACATATACTTGAAGTTCGTGAAAAAGTGAAAAAAGGCTTCCACACAAACAATCACACACAGACACACACACACAAACACAGAAAGTCGAGAAACCTTAGAGGAAGCAAGCATTAGCATTACGGTTTCCTTAGGAACACAAACAGAAGAAGAAGAAGAAAACTACACTTTAAATAAGACAAAATTGCAACTGCCAATTGCATCGTACAACCACAACAACAACAACAAGAATCACATTAAAAAGAAGAACAGAATAAGAATAAAATACCAAAAACAACATACAACAACAACAACACGAAAAGACACTAAAAATAAACACAAGAATTTGGTGCAAGTGAAATGAGGAAAAGCAAAAACAAAAAACGAAATTTTTAAATTAAATTTAAGCGCAATTTAATGACAATATGTATAAATACGTGCATATACCTATATATGTATATGCATTTATATACATACATACATATACATATACATCGGGTTATATAAATTGTATATATATTTATTTACTGTTGCTGAGAAAAGGAAAACTAAATTACAGACTTGACGAAAATACATTATATAATATTAACTAAAACATGCGGTATATTATAAATACCGCAACATTTGTACCTATACATTATTATTATTATTACTATTATTATTATTATGATTATTGTAATTATATATACAAATATATATATTTTTTTGTGTTTTTTTTTTATATGTATACACATACATACATATACATATATGATATACATTTGTACTTATAATTTGTTAGTGATTAGCTATTAATTTTATAACAAACATACACACAACACAACAACAACAACAACAACAACAACAACAAACCAAAATAATAAAAGAGAGAAAAAAAATCACTAAAATAATAGTAAAACAATGTTTTAACTGTATAATTTTTTTCCTGGGCCTTTCACGAAATGTCACGCGAGCACGCTGCCCCACCAAGAGTAGCAGCCATACAGAAATAGAGAATGTCAGCGAGCGAGAGAGGGAGAGAGAGAGAGAGAGAGAGAGGTAGGTAGATGGGTCCAAAGGTTGAATGCATGCCAAATGCGCAGAAAATGCGTTGGGCGCCAGTCGCATATATTATGCCGCCACAAAATTCAACCACCGACACCTGCCAAAGCACCCACCTTTCACTCGCCCCACACCCCCTCCACTCCCTTCCACCTGCAGCTGCTACATAACGGACGCGCTGCAGTCGTTGGTATTTATTCTTTAAACTCTTGCGGCATGCGGAAAACAGCGAAGGCGGCCAGAAAATCAATAGCCAAGAAAGCAGCAAACATGGCCAAGCCGTTGCTCGACTAGAGATGCCCTGTAAAATGTATTGCAACGGGTGTATTACTTGGCCGATCAGATATGAGACATTATTACAGCTAACACATACATATGCACACATGTACATATGTACATGCATGTTAGGCATGCAGCAGAGGCCAATACCCTGTAAATGGATTGCATTGAATGAAATTGAGTGTGGGTATAATTTATGCATTAATTCTGTATATATTATCTGAGTAAGTAATTTAAAAAAGCTAGCACATCTAGCTTTAATATGTGCGCGATACCCTGTAAAGCGTTTTCTGTTAGGGCTTATACGCACACCTAGTCTGAAAGGTAAGCTTGATATATGTAATTTACAGTTGGAAATTTAGGCGCCATGGATATGCAGAAGGAGGCGTGGCAGACTCCACACAGTATATACATATATCCTTGATCAGGGCAACGAGCTGAGTCGACTTAGCCCTGTCCGTATGTCTGTGCGTCCGTGCCTCCGTAATTATTGTGAAATATCAATTCCTCGAAGGGTTCTGGGAATTTCGCAGTCGAGTAGTCTCCACTAGAGTTTTCTTTATTGTTTTCTTTTTTTTTCTAAATTATAAATTGATGTAATTATCAATGGAATCCGCTTACAGGGTATCTGCAGCGTCGTTTTCCCCATTGAGCTCCGAGCGCCGGCGATTAGCATGACGATAGCTCTTAGTTGATAGCTGATAGACTCTAATGCTAATCAAGCCAGCGATTGAGCTGGAGACCTGTGTATCAATTCGCTTGAGATTTCTGATTTAGTACGGATTTGTCTTGGGTCGAGCATAGATAGCTGGTATATAGAAATAAACATGTATATAGAGTGTATATAGAGTGGTATATAGAGTGTTCAAAAGAAGTGGCAATTGTCTAAGGAGCGATTTGTGTCCAAGGTATGCTATGTATATATATATATATATATATGTTATATACATATAGAAATATACTTACTTGAAAAGTGCTTGAAAAAGTGTTAACTAAAACTTGAATGTAAACATTAAAATATATACACATATATGTATATATACTGTACATGTAATATGTATAATAGTAATATGAAAATTCATACACATAAACCTGCCTCAGTATTGCTCTTACTTCGAGGCTTGTGAGCTATATTTAGATGTGTTCTACTTACACTTTCATGCTGATAGCGGATTAGCTAATATTTATAAATGTGTATATTATATTTTAGATTCGCAATATTTCTTAAATGGAATATACAAAAACCCTATTATCTGCTGTTTAGATTGGACATATACGATTTCAATGTGTTATATCAGATATCCATATGTATATAGTTTTTTTATAGCCCAAAATTGGCAGGAATCAAAGTTCTACATCAATTGCCAAAAGACTCAGCAACAAAAAAAAAATAAATAAATAAACAAATAAGACGAGGGAAAATGCCAAGAAATGAGTCGAAGCATTTCGTATAGATGTTGAGAGATGTGGACTTTGGTCTGGGGTACGAGAAATCTGTACTATGTGGAAACAAATGGAACGATCTAAAGTGCTGTCACTTCTAGTTATTGTTGTTGTTGTTGCTGCTGTAATAATAGTTGTTGTTGTTGTTGTTGTCATTCAATTAATCATATAAGAACAACAACTTAATCGATTGGCAAGTGCAAGTGCAAGTACAAGGCAAGATATCTATCTATATACGTATAACGATATGAAATATATCTCTCTGCCTCTCACTCTAGCTTCTAGCTGACTCTTTCGAGCTGCTTATCAGCGGTTTCCTATCGATTCAGCTTTACCGGTTCAGGGCAGTTTTTTTGGACAGGGCATATTTCAAGTTCACATGACAATCAACTCATCAACGGGCAGATAGCTACGCAGTTGAGGATACGCTAGATAGATGGATATATAAAAATATATATACACACATAAATATCTATACATACAATGTATATGTATATGTGCCATGCTATGCATTCATAAATGTCAGCACTTGATTTACGCTCGAGTTTTCACTAACATCAATTGAATGATTGATGACAAGCGTGGGGCATTGCGAGAAATAACGCCGAAGCAACAATCACACAATCTTTGTGAATTTTTGTGAATCAGGAGCGTTTCGTTAGTATCTAGATGGTTCGGCTTGTTCATAAACTGCGCACAACGCAAGTTCAGCTCAGTTTGCATCTTGAAATTATAGATCTGCATATTTCGATTAGTTGAACTAAGACTTTGGATTGCAATATTTTGATTAGAGTATTACGAAGATGCTTGAAAAGTTAGTAGAACACCTAATACATTCCTATATCTATTGCGATAGCCTGTGCTATACCTCTACCCATAACTATACCCATACCTATAACTATACCTATCAATTCCAATGGATTCAAGACATAATATAGGAATAGAATAGACATATTCATATATGAAACAAAAAAAGCACTTCATTCTAATAAGTATATATGATATATCTAGTAGTACTTATATAATAGTTACAAAGGAAACAATCGAATTACTTTATTTAAAATTTAAAATTATATGTACATATATTATATGTATATTGCAGTTTTTCTTTTCAGCCTAGTAAAAACGTTAAGCTATGATTATTATTTGAGAGCTTTAATTTGTTGGCTTTTAGCTAATAAGCTATATCTATCGATCAGTCCAAGTTATAGGCAATATATTGTGGAATTACCAATGGGTTTCCTCAACTTGTTTTTTTTTTATACTCCATCAAACACTGCCAAATCGAATGCGTCTAATGTAATTTGCAATCCAATCGATACGAATGACACATTATATCATAAACCACGTATGTGTATATGTGTATGTGTGTGTGTGTGTGTGTGTGCAATTTTGTTCTCTGTCGATCTGTTTATGGTGCTCATTGTGCAATGCGCCAATTAAATTCTGTTTGCCTCAGCTACTTACAGTCAGATCCCAGATTCCTTCCTTCTACCTCCCGCCTACCGCCTGCCGCCTACCGACGCCAGCTTCCTCATCACGCCTTTTGATTTTAACTGAATAACATAAATACATACATACATAAATACATACATACGTGCCCAGTTCGTAATGCCAATGCTTATGTCCCCCTTTCATTTGTATACCCTGTAAATTATATGAACAGGACATAATAAGCGCACACATTAATTGTCCTTTTTATATTTTGATAATGGAGAAGAGATAAATATATAATATATACTTTTTATTCTGAAATAATGCTTCAAACATAATTTCATGCATATAATCATGACCCTCAAAATCGGCTAAATTCTGTTTTTAGACTATTTGCATTTCCTTATTTGTCACAAGCCCATGAACTGAACTAGTTCCAGTCCAAGTAATGCAAAAGATTATGGTAACTTCGAGTCGGATATGCCACACCAGCGACTGCTCTTCTGCTTGTTCTTCTTTTGTTCTTTTCACTTGCCTTCGCGGACTCTCGTCTCTTCTCCTGCCGCTAGCCGTCTCGCTCTCGCTCTCGCGCACTTTGCGACATGCACAATAACAAATTGGGTCGGCCTTGACACGGGTTAAGAGTTGTTGTCGTTGTTGTTGTTGTGACATTTCAGTTGCTTCGATTCTATTCGCTAATTTACGACGCGGCCGAGGCCACTTTGCTGTTCTCGTCATTTCGATACCCTGCACTTACTGCCAAGCTATTCGAGTATATTGGGGTATATTGGTGTGTATATGTTTTTGTTTATATGAAAAGATAAATACACATGCATATATGTATAGAAATATGTATGTATGCATATATATACATATTAATTCAAGTTTATTTATTTTATATAGAGTCTAAAATTAATATAAGGATCTGTAGTTATATATGCCTGTACAATCCAATTACTAATAAAAACAATTTGACTCTAGTTACAGGGTGTGTCATAACTGGGCAGCCTCCACTAGCACATTCTTTGCTTGTCAGCACACTTAATACCCTGTAGCCATGAAATATTTAAGCATAAAACATGTTTTGCTCGCACTATTACATATCTTTGTACATACATACATATGCATACATATATAATTGTCGATAAAATTGCTCGAAAGAATTTGGATAATTATTGGCTTGGTAGCTTTTAAGGCCTAAAGACTTTAACCCGAATGCAATTGAGACCTTTGATTTATGGGTGTTTCTCAAAAATGTCCATACATACATACATACATATAGTATGTACATATATATATGCACGTATGTCTCTGAATATTATATTAACAACAAAGAAAGACAAATTATAGGGTATTTGAAATTTATGTGACATGCTTGACTCCAGCTAGAATTATCCACTTAACGACTTTGATATTTTACGCTCTTAGCACAATTTGTCAGGCTTATGCGATTATATAGTAAGTGTGCGCATATATCCTTTTTGAGGAGTAGCTGCCACTCAAGCGAGGAGGAGTAGCTGCCTAGCTGATGCTCATGTCCAAGGCAACAGCAAGCAGCAACAGGTTTTCTTTTGCCACACGCAAAAACACTCAGCGTTCGTGAATCTTGCGCACTCTCTCTATCTCTCTATCTCTTTCTCTCCGTCTCTGTCCCACCCCCTCCCCTACGCTCCAGCAACAGGCCATACGACACACTCACTCACCAATCAATGTTAACTGCATGAATGTGTTGCGCGTGTTTCGTTCAATTCGTCAATTATCATTTTGCTCAACCGTTTCGTGTTTGAGCTCATGCGATTTGTCCAGCAGAAGCAGAAGAAATTATTAGCATTTGCGCATCAATTGAGTGGACATGCACATGCATACATACATACATACGTATGTACAAATACACACACGCGCGCACAAATCTGCGCAGCGCTGTGACGTCACAAGCTAAATAGCACTGACACTTGAGACGGTCGCCGCATTTGACCCCAACCCCAAGCATTTCAGTTGAGTTGTTGTTGTTCCAATGCCGTTAAGTTCAGAAGCTCTCGCACGCGCTCTCTCACGCCGCTCCTCCTTGCTCTCCCACACTGTGGCTGTCTCACTCTTATTGTTGCTTGCTCTTTAAACTGCATTCGCTTATGCTTTGCATGTACATACATATGTACATATGTATGTTTGCGTATATTAATATGTATAATAATTGGCGGCGTCTTGTACTCAATGCTTTCAACTCAACTTTTTGCGCGCCTTTCATTTGATGGATGTGTTTATGAGTGTGTGCGTGTGTGCTGTTACATTTGAGCATATGCACGAGTGTATGCATGTATGTATATCTGCTTGTGTGTGTTCATTTCAACGATTATCTAATTGCACGTTGTAATTTAACGAATAATATGAAGAGTGCAGAAAATGTTGATCGAAATTTCACTTGGAGCACGCCAATTCCCATGTACAGTTGCCTCCGTTAATAGCTTTTGTTTTTGGCCTCTTTATCTGGTTGTTTACAGATCGGCTAAAGATCAAGGCAAAGCGCCAGCGTCTAAAACTGCCTGTTTGCCAAAAGCAGAAGAGCAAAACAAACATGAGGCTGTGCATGTGTGTGGGTGTGTTTATCTCTTAGGCATATACATATGTATGTATATTTATGTGTTTATGTTTTCTATTTGATTCTTACGTATTTGACATTGGTGCCCTGCTGCTTCGCTTTGACGTCACGTATGCCACTGCGACAGGGCTCGGCACGTGTGTGTGTGTGTGTGTGTGTCTGTGTGTGCAAAAAGGATGTATCGAGTTAATGTTAGCCTGTCGAGTAGATGTTCAGCAAGCAGTCACCCACGTTCCCATACACTCAGCTGCCCCACTCGGCATAAGTAAATTAGCAAGCAATAACGAACTAAGTCACTAAGCGCACTTAAGTGCATCGCAAACAGCACAGCGAATAGAGAAGGATATGCAGGATCACGGCGCGCATTAGGCACAGCTCTGAAAGCATGTGCAGCAGCGCACAGTGGCACACAGTTGACGAATAAACAGTGAAAACTGCAAATTCCTAATTCTATTAAAAATTTTACTTCTTGTTATGTTGAAGTTATTTTAAAGATATTTCAGCTAATTCAGCTTGTTTATTTAAGCTTTAGCACTTCGATCCAACTTATCGATAATTTGTCGTTTGACACAGAAAACAATTGGGCTTTAGGGTGAGGTTGAAAAAAAGGCTACTTGGGCACTATTTAGCTCTAGAGGGGTTGCTGCCTTAATATACCTATCGATTTAACAACGCCTTGTTATCCTGACCTAGTCAAAGTTTTGCCCCATGCGCAACTCTCTCTCTGTCTCTCTCTCTCTCTCTCTCTCTCCCTGTCGCTTTTCTCTCTTTGCACTCCCTCTGTCTGTCTGCTCTCTCGCTCTGTGTCCTTTGTAGGAGCTGTGGTTTGCGTGCCAAAACTCACGTCAGCCGCAGCGGAGTCAACATCAACAGACACTGTGGCTATGCCACTGTCTGTGCCGCAAAGATGACAAGTTATCTTCTGTGGTTACCCCGTGGCTCCCGCCGTTTGGGCCACTCCTTTTACGACTGGAGGCATGTCCAGCTTTTCTGTTCAAGGATATTCAACTGGCTACTTTTATTGATTTTGTCTTTCAACGGATATTCCCACAGAGAAATATTTACTTTTGGGTCACGGTCGGAGGCCCTTCGCATTTATTTACTGAGAATTGGATGCTAATAAGCTGGGCCTCATTAAAAATAAGCCGGTGCCAAGGACTTCCTTAAAACCTCTATTAATAAATATATTTATAGCATTAATATTAATACGGATTACGACGAATCGAGAGCCCAAGGTCAGCGTTTATGTTTGTTTTCCAACTAATCATTCGTGGGCGTTTGTCCACAGTGGAAATCCTCGAATCCATTAACCCGTCGCTGCCCTCTCGGTCTATTCGTCTGTACGACTTTTCCTCTTAATCGGATTATCTCTTGTTAGTAATTCATGGAAAGTACCACTCGTCATCATAAGCTCTTTACCCACTGTGTATGTACTTTTCTGGACTTCTGTTGGCCTTGAAAGCATTACGTTAGCCCGTCCAGTTGATGTCCACTCGCTCCAGCCTGTACTTAGTTCCCGCACTTCATTAAAGTCACGAAAGTGATTATAAAACTAAATATGCATAGTTAATGTGGCACGCAATTCGTGTGAAATCCTTGCCAGCTGTTATACTTTTCGCCCGAACGGGGCCAAGGGCCTTTATGCTTGGCTTAAAAGCAGAAACCCTTTCAAAACCCTTGCAGTCCACATTGAGAAACTACCGCTGGCAGGAGCGATAGCTAGTAAGGAAAATAGAATTATAGAGAGCTTTTCCGATCAGAGAGCTTGACATCATTTTTTTGAGATTGAGAAGACCTCACATTCGACGCCAAAGTTGAAATGAATTGAGTTAATATACTCGGAGTTAACAACCATTCGAAAAGGTCTACAGACGACAGCCACGCCCACTGTGAACAGCACAGCTGAAACACCCCTAGCTTTCTGTCCTCGAGGCATCTGACTGCGACTTGTGCAAGTACTGTTCATTGGACTGGGCATATGTCTAGTCTTATGGCTCATTCGACACTTTATCCGGGTTCCATTTTATCAACGAACTGCATTAACGGGCATTGGGAAGGACACGGTGCTGGAGGTGGTTCCGGCTCTTTGTGAGGAGATCATAAAACGTACACAGAATAAGCAGCTCAGATCAACTGCACACTGGACCCGGCGTTGTTGGAGTCTATGCTTACTGGATGCCTACTTCTTATCCTAGGTGGACACATGCTCTTTACTCGTTACGTTCAACTGCTACCATTCGGGCTTGGCCCGGTCCGATCTGAATCATCATTTTGTGGATCCCACCTAGTTTCTGGATGGTCTCCCAAAATATCTTCAAGTCAACGCAAGCCAGACGTAACTCTAACTGCCCCGGAATATATCATTGTCGGAGAGTACGGGTGGCATATATGTATACATACATAGGCTGAATCCTTCCAGTGTCCGCTGGTACCATGGGCTGGAGATGTCGAGACTGCCGACTGGCTTTGGTAAGAGAGCAAACGCCGTGTGGGTATATCCAGTTCGGCACAATCTATACAAACTGTCTCAATGGAGCTCGTTGACTGAGGGCAGATAAACAATCTATGATAAATTAAAAAAAAAAAAGTTAATTGAGGAAGATGATTAAATTCCAGTTAGAAAATAGATTAGATATTTAAAAGGGCTCTCTACTTACATATGTACATATATGTACAAACATACATACATACATACATACATATGTATATTACGATATAGATAAATCAATATATTTCTTCATCTTCACCCTTGCCTAAGCTAAGAGCATTTTGAAGTCGGCTTACTCTAATATACATATATACATATGTCTTAAGCCGAATTTAGGTAATTCCAAGCCCTGCGCGGCGACTGGAAAGCCGGCGAGAGACTAACAGCTCAAGAGAGACGACAGCGACGTCGACGTCGGCAGCGCCAGCGACAGCAGCAATCAAAACAAACACGGCGAAGAAGCCGCAGAACACGAAGACACAAATAAAAGGGAATGCAAGTAAAGTTATTCAACGGCAGCGCAGTCGCGACGCTGGCAGCGAAGCGAGAAAAAAAAGCAACGTTGCTTCAAGTGAAAGTCGAAAGCATAATTCCAAGAGAGGCAGCGCGAAAAGAAATTAATGCCAGCAGCAACAACAACAGTAACAGCAACGACAACTGTAATGGGAATAGCTGGCGGAGGCGAGGCCGTTGCGGCTTCTATGGCTGGACTTCGAAACCGACGACGACGATGACGACGGCGACGGCGACGTCAGCGTCAACTGCGACGCATGCACATGCATAAAGTTATGTTAATAACAGACGCCAAGTAAAGCCGACTGCGACGCCGCTTAAAATTATATTCAGGTTATTTTGACGTGTTAGCGATCAAGTCGTTGGAGCCATGGCAATCGGGAGCCGTTGTTTCTTTCAGTTGGCTAAGACCGCGCGAGACGCTTGGACGCAACGGTAACAAGAGCAGCGCTGAAAGACAATCCCGTACAAACAGATCCCAAGCTGATCGAATACAGTGTGTGAGCGCGTGTGAGAGAGAGAGAGAGAGAGAGAGAGAGGGAGAGAGAGAGAGAGAGACCGAGCGAGTAGCCGGCATCAATCCGTCAAGTGCTTAAGTCAACTCTCGCCGCTGTTGTTGTTCGACCAAATGTGTGAAATTAGCGCGTGAGGAAGTGCGGCGACAAAAGAAGAGAACGAGAAAGAAAAGGGTCAGCAAGAGGTACGATGGCATGGTATGGTGTGGCCTGGTATGTGGGCACATCGAGTGTACAAAACAACAATTTCGAAAGTCTTGTTTTCGAATGCGACATAGAGAAACATGCATGTGGCCATGTTATCGAAAGGCAAGCTTCGATAACAACGGCGAGCGTTCAATTTAAATATGTATAGAAAATAGTTGGATTCAACTTGAATATTTCATGTGGATTAATGTGTCAAAACATATGTGTTATGAGAAAATAATTCCTCTCAACCATTTGTAGTCTAAAACGGTGCACTTGGAGAAAAATCGCTTGATGATCGATAACTGGGCCAAGTTTTGAGCAAATAATTGTCAACTAATATTTATTGTTATTATAAGTCTATGCTCTAACAATGGAAACTGCATATGTATATGTTTGTCTATATATATATGTATATTACGTAACTAATATTGATAAGTTAGTCTAGTTTTTAGTTGAAGCTCTTCGATATATTAAAATTATATGTAGCACATTTAAGTTTGTTTAATAAAAACCATTTATCGATTGTTTCTTAAGACACGCCAAGTACTTTTTATGTCTTATTATTAAGTACTTCTTATATCGATAACAATATCGAATTCTTTTTATCGATTAAAACTATAATACTCATGCGCTAACGCTCCATAAACAAGCTAGTTCGATAAAATATGCATCGATAAACTGATTGATATCCCAATATATCGATAATTGATTACCAAATGATATTAAAAAATCAATGATAGCCTTAACTGCACTCTAGCATAGCTATTTAGAGCTACAAACAAATGCCGATCAATAAATCCCTTATAGATGTTATGCGTGACAATTCCTTTCCTTTCTTCTCGCCCCTAGGCACATCGCACCATCCTTCCATACCATTGCCAGGCACAACGAAAGGTCTCTCACATCACACACACACACGCATACAAACTAAAGTCGGGTCCTAGCTATGTCGCAGGCTGCCACGCCCACGACAACGACGCCTGCTTACGACGACCCAACCGCCGAGGCGGCCGAGAAGGCGCTCTGCTTCCGTGGCATCTGGGCCTGGTTGGTGCTCCTGTTGCTGATCTTCCTGTGCATCGCGTTCGTCATGTGGCTGCTGCGCAAGTGCATCCAAGGTCCGGTCTATCGCAAGGCGAACCGCATCGACGGCAAGGTGGTCATCGTCACCGGCTGCAACACGGGCATTGGCAAGGAGACGGTGCTGGAGCTGGCCCGTCGCGGTGCCAAGATCTACATGGCCTGCCGCGATCCGGCACGCTGCGAGGCCGCTCGCATTGAGATCATCGATCGCACCCAGAACCAGCAGCTGTTCAATCGCAGCCTCGACCTGGGCTCGCTGGAGTCCGTGCGCAACTTTGTGGCACGCTTCAAGACGGAGGAGACGCGCCTCGACCTGCTGATCAACAATGCCGGAGTGATGGCCTGTCCGCGCACCCTGACCGCCGACGGCTACGAGATGCAGCTGGGCGTCAATCATCTGGGCCACTTTCTGCTCACCAATCTGCTGCTGGATCGGCTCAAGCAGGCGGCGCCCAGTCGCATTGTGGTGGTCAGCTCGGCGGCTTATCTGTTCGGTCGCATCAATCGCGAGGATCTGATGAGCGAGCGCAAGTACAGCAAGTTCTTTGGCGCCTACAGCCAGTCGAAGCTGGCCAACGTACTGTTCACGCGAAAGCTATCGATGCTGCTGAAGGGCACCGGCGTCACGGTCAACTGCTGCCATCCGGGCGTGGTGCGGACGGAGCTGAATCGTCACTTCGCCGGGCCCGAATGGACAAAGAGCGCCCTGAAAGTGCTCTCACTGTATTTCTTTAAGACGCCGCGTGCTGGGGCGCAGACTTCGCTGCGTCTGGCGCTGGATCCGGCGCTGGAGGGCTCGTCTGGCAACTACTATTCGGATTGCATGCGCTTCCCCCTCGTGCCCTGGGCTCGAAACATGGAGACCGCCGACTGGCTGTGGCGCGAGAGCGAAAAGCTCGTCGGCCTGCCGCCCATCCAGAGCGGCCCAAGCAATCAAAATGGCCAAAACGGCAGTGGAGCGCGTCCAGCTGCAGCTTCATCTACTACAGCTCCGGGTGACTCAGTGGAGACTGTTGTGGTGGATCGGCCTTCCAGTTAGAAGAGTGCAGAGCTTTAACTGTTATCAACGGTCCAGTGCATCCACCTCTGAAAGCCAGTTAACATCTTTGTTTTTGTTTTTTTTTTTTTCGTCTCTCTCTTTTTCTTGAAGAACCTAGCCAATTGGAGATTATAATTATCATTGACTAGGTCTATTTATGGCTATTGTAACACTTACATATATTTAATGTACCCATACATATACATACATACATACATACATGTGTCCAATAATTGAACTCTTTTGTGTGTCAAAATAAACGTAAAATTAAGAACAACAAAAATGACAAAGTCGGCAAAAACAGAAGCAATTTCATTGAAATCGCCGTCGTTTCAACAGCAGCTGTTACGGCCGCGGCGACTTATTCGTCTTCTTCTTCTTCTTCGTTGTCTGTCGGTCGCGTTCGTTCACATGCCATTAACAGAAGCAAAAGCAAAACAGCAAAAACAAAAACAAACACACAAAAGCAAAAAAATCGCAAGCAACAGCATCGAGAGTGCAATTAAACCCATGCAATGCCCGGGGGGTCGTTTTGGTCCGCCAGTTTTGTTTTGGGATTATCGTATCATACACACATGTGTGGGCTCATAAGCTGCTGGGCTTTAGCTGTGGCTGCTGCCTTGGCTCTCTGGTCAGCAATTAGACACGCCTAATGGAGACTTTGTGCAGTTTATGGCTATTATCAGAGCGGCACAAATAGCGCTAATGTGCTGTGATTTCCACTGGTCTAAGGGCCACAAATACTTTTACATTTTCCCAAATGAATGTACTATCCAAAATGCTTAACCTATTGCAAATATTGTTGGCGAGCCACATAAGGGTTAAGCCTGAATAGAACAAAAACTGAACGAACTGCGAACAATTACACAAAAAAAATTGCATGGAAAATTCCATTCGATGTGCGTGTGTGTGTGTGTGCCTTTGGGCTGCGAGCGCCCCTTCAATTACACACACACACACACACACACACACACACAGACGCACAACAAACTCAGAACCCTTAATGTAAATGTATCCAGCATTGAATTAATTTTGTATCTATGAGGTTTTGTCATAAGGAATAGGACTTCTACTGATACAGATGAATATTGTATTTACATACATATGTATGTATGTACATACATATATACATAAATATAAATTTATGTATGTATGTACATACATATATACATACATACATATATGTATGTATATGTATGTGTAGACATTATTTTAATTTACATACACACACATGCATACATACATATATACATACATGTATACAACTGCACATCAAATTTGCATTTGTTTACATACACATGAGCACATGTATGTATGTACTATTGGCTGGCAAATTTGCCCACGGTCTGGGCACGCATTGCCCAAAAAATAAATAAAAACAAACACAAACAAAAAATCAACAACAACAAAAGCACTGCGTAGCCAAAATGCATACATATGCAAATCATAACGAAAGTTTCTTAAGCAGCCATCTGGCAACGCCCTACTAATTATGCCAAGCCCAGCAAGCAAGCCATATAAATAACGGCGCATACTTATACGCACATACGCTAAAAAAACATCCTATAGCAAAAACTTTCCACACATACATACATATGCACATACATATGTATGTATGTAAGTTTGGACGAGAAAATTCGATTTTTTTGTTCTTCCACCAGACGACATGTTGCAATTTGATACGGAATATGCAATTTTCGCACGTACCACTCCACCGAGGGCCAACTACATACAAACATACATAAGTATGTATACATACGACGTATGTACATTCATATCTACATATGTATGTTTGTATGTGCACAGGTACGAAATTTTCATATGAGTTTCATTAGTTTGATGATTTTAGTGGAGACTTAATGCTAATTATGTATGTACGTGCGTAGATACATATGTACATGTATTTATGTATACGTACGTACATACAATGTACCTTCGTATGTATGCATGCATGTGTGTCCACTTAGGAAAAGGCAAACAGATCGAGTAACGGGAACGGCTGCTCTGGTTTTAAGTCATCTCCGCCTTTACGTACATACATACATACATATGTATGTACATACAAATGTATGTATGTATCTCTGATGTATGTACATATTTCGTAATGCAACTGGCACACAAACTAAACTAATGATGAGTGTCTATAGTCATGCCAGCACAGAAATAGTTTATGGCAAAATAAATATTGCATTTTATGATGCAATTGCCAATCGAAAGATAACAACAAAGTCGGGTAGAAATGAAGCAAAATGGGAAGAAAGATTAAAAACGCTGACGCCCTGCCGCAACTAATTTGAACGAAGATATGTATGTATGTGCGCTTGTGTGTATGAATGTCCAGATATAAATACGTACATATGTATATATATATATGTATATGTGTGTGTGAATGCATGTACTGTATTTATAGCGCCTATTTGCATTTTAAAACTGCAAACGTGACCGAATTGGCGCGTTCTGATTCTGAATCATCTCCTTCTCTGCCTCCTGTCTTCCCTCTATATCGATCTCTCTCACTCATTCTCTCAAGATATGTATGCAGCGTATATACAAACTTTTGCCACTTTATTGTATGAAATATCTATTTTGCATTTTATATTTCATTTTATTTATAACCAACAAATTTATTGCATATGTACATATATGTATGTAAGAACATACATACATACATACATATATTAAAGGCAAGTAGATTGTTCTGTTTATATACATAGCTATCGTAAAACAGTTCATACCCAAATGAAATGGAAAATTCGATGTTTTTTATTCTTCTCTAATAGTTTTTCTCTTTTCTAAATTAGTAAAATTTGATTTATTATATATATACATATATACATATGTATAGTTATTCAATGTTGTCTTTATATTTTTCGCAATTTATGCTCAAACTCTCATTATTCTGAAGACATGCGAATATGTACATACATACATAGTTCTTATGGAATTGTTCACATTTGCATGAATGTATGTACATATGTATGTATGTAGCTAAAGCAGCTGATACCTTAGGCTGATTTCTTAATCTAACTTTACTTAAAATTGATGTCTATATAGTTTATACAGAAAAGTCGTTTTGTTTCTAAGGCTAAAGTGGATCATACTCTAATCAAATGAAATACTCGATATTTTCATTTCTTTTAGTTAGTTTTTATTTTTATCTCTATGTACATACATACATAGTATGTTTTTTTTTTTAACCTTTACCTATTAAAGCTGATGAATTTTAATAACAAACCTAAGAAACCTAAAGCTCTCTCTCTCTCTCTCTCCCTCTCTTTCTACCTTAAAGTGCATGCACTATTGACTCGCCCTGCACACACAAAGTTCGCTTAACTATTTTTTTTTATTTTTCTTTCTTTTTTTATTGTAATATTATTTGCCATTTGCCAGCTCAGAAAACAATTTGCAATTATGAATTGGTAGCACTTGGTGTTGCCCCCGATGACGTTTATTTAACTTAAGTTGGGTATTTACGCTGGCACCTGAGGGTATCTGAATGTGCGCAGTTCGATTGTTTTCCACCTGCTTCCTCTGCTGTCACTTTCCCTCATCATCTATCTGTCTCTCTCTCTCTCTCTCTCTCTCACACATCTCTTATCTCCAAAGTCTGCAACGTGCAAAAAGCTGCAAATGACGTTTTGTGATCTTCCAAGCTAATTAAGTGACCGTTTTTTCCTTCTTTCTTTTTACCACATTTTCATATTCAAGCAGATATGTATGTATGTATATGTATGTACATATATATTATATGTACATATGCAAAAACTTATCGTTGGGACAGTGGAAAATTTTTAATGGGGCTTAAAATGACTGTTCGCATTCAGCTGTGAAAATCGGCAAAACTTAATGAAAATATTTCTTATGTGATGAAATGTGTGTAAAAAAAATTACAATGAAAGATTCGAGCTTATTGAAAAATCCAGGCATGTTGAGATCGAAATGATCATTTACGTAATACAAACTTACACGTACATGTAGGCATGTTAGTTCATTTGTGTTTATTTTAGTATTTGACAATAACATATTATTACGTCTGTTTTATTAAAACAAAATTTTCGAAATTCGTGTACTTCTTTTTTTTTGCTTTTCTAAATTGTGCGCATTAGCCGAAGATGTCAAAAAGTCTGCAAAATATACGAACCGTAAGTGCACTAAAACTATATATTAATTTGCATTTAAATATGTATGTGCATATTGTATGTACTTACATACATATGTATGCATATACATATATGTATGTATCTCTGTGTGAATATTTGTTTCACTTATAAATAGTGGCAACCATTTATAGTTTAATTCAATTTACAATTGGCGCAGAAATGCGCTTAACTTCGAATTGCTTGGCAACGTGACAAAAATGTGTTTAACCATAAATGAACATATGTATGTACACACATTCATAAATACATATGTACATACAACAAGCAAGTCCATCCACACACACATACACATTGACACACACGTGTATCCGCAAACATTCATACATACATACATACATTATAAATGGTACATATTATAAACAATTTACATACATACATAGAAATGTATGTATTCATTCTGTTTGCAATGGTTTATTTCTCGCGAAAAGCCGCATAAAACTACAAGTTTAAGGTTTTTCTTAACAAACAATGTGCAGAGGGGGAGCGGATGTACATATTTCAAAAGCTGGCGCCGTGGTCTTGACAACAGTTGTGACGCCGCTGCGCATAGCGAACGCTTGTCAGTCCACAGCGCTGCCACCTTTTGAAGTGTGCATACGTAAGAAAATTATGCTCATGCGCTCAGGCGCCTTAAAGACAATTATTGTAAAAAGAATAATTTGGTCAGTCTTAAATTACTCGCAAAATGTTATATTATTGTTTTACAATTGAATGGATGGAATTTATTGCACTTCCGTCACGTAAGATGATTTACGTAAGACCAAATGTCGAACGTAAGTCCGTAATGCGTAACGTATGCGTAAAATTCGTGTTGCAGCCAACTTAGCGTTGTGACGATATATACCATAAACTACGCAACATTCGAGCCAGTGTGACCATTGTTTGCCGATGTTGCCACAATCGACGAAAATTGTGATATTGAAGTGGAAGAATTAAACTTGGTGGCAAGAAAGTCGCGAAAGAGTGTTGACTATTGTAAGAAAAAAGTATAATTTGAACGCGCCAAAAGTAATTTACCAACTAGCGAATTGTTTACAAATATTTTGCAGTACCCGGAGACCGCAATTCATGCGAAAACGATTTCCTGCAAAACGCAACTTACAACTGTCACACGCACACTAATAAAAAGGGAAAAAGAAAAAAATTTGGTGTGCTGGAAGAGAGGTACGCCACGCCGCGCCGCATTAAAAAAACAAAAAATTTTGTTTGTTGCAACGAAGTCGGAGCGACAATTGACTTTAATTAACTAAATATACAGAAATACATAATTATATATAGTATATATATATATATTAGTATATACATATATACTCGGCAATATGAACTCGAAGCGTATGAAATACACTACGCTGTCCAGCCCGACAGATGCACCGTCCAAGGAGGAAATTGTGCCAGTTATCATACAACATGAAACTGACGACGTAGATGGGAACGGGGAGACGACACAGTATACATATGCCTATACGACCACTGAGGACGACGATACTGAAACGGCTGTGGTGACCCTAAGCGATCGTGATCACGAGGCGCTGGCCAATGCTCAGGAGGTGATAATCGATGAGAACGGGCATGCCGTCACGCTGCAGCAGCTGGTGGAGAACAGCACCGTGGAGGAGGTGGAGACCATTGAGCAGGGAGATGGCACACACACCATATTGCACATTGTGCCCAATATGGCCGACGAAGAGGAAGATGAGGAGGATGATGATGGGGAGGGCATCGAGCACGATGAGGACGAGATAGTGGGTGTGGAACAGGAAGAGGGCGAGGAGCAGGAAGAGGAGGAGGATGAAATGGGCTCGATTGTCTTCGAGGGCACCATCGATCACAGTCCTGAATCCGATTCGCAGTCACGCAATAAGACTTTCTATTGTCCCAATTGCGGCAATTGCTACAGTGCCGCCGGTTCCTTGAAGCTACACATGCGCGCCTGTTTGCGCCAGCGCAACGAGGTCTCTGCCGAGGACCGCAAGTGCAAGGTGTGCAGCAAGATCTTCAATTCGGTTGCCTACCTCAAGGAGCACATGATGCGTCACACAGGCGAACAGCCGCATCGCTGCACGCGCTGCTATCGCAAGTTCGTCGACGAGGCCAAATACAATGCGCACATGGACTCGCACAAGCATCAGGACAAGCTGGAGGCCGAGGCGGAGGCATTGGCCGCTCAGCACGGCGGCAAGAAGGTGGTCGTCAAGGAGTTCACCTGCTCCTTCTGCTCGCAGAACTTTACCGTTGTGTTCGATGTGGGCCAGGTGAAGCGGCGCTATGCCTGCGACGCTTGCCGCGACAAATACTCAAATGCCGAGGCATTGCGCCAGCACAAGCAGCAGGTCGAGGAGAAGCGTGAGTTCAGCTGTGAGCGTTGCGGCCGCAAGTTCGTCTTTGAGGGCTTCCTTCAGCGTCATCTGCCCACGTGCGATGGCAGCATCAAGCGCCGCCGCGACATGAAGTAGAGGTGGCTGCAACGTGATGGCAGTTGGCGGCGTCGGCGCAAAAGATCTGATAGAGCACTCGAATGTGATTTTGTGGAGGAACAGCAGGAGGAGCAGCTGGAGGAGGATGAGCAGCAGCAGGAACATGTGCTAATATCACCGCCAATGCGTTACGTTGTTATTAAACAGGAGGAGCTTGAACAGTTGGAGGAAAGTGTTGAGGATCAGGAGTAGAAGCAGCCACAGCCCTAGAGGCTGGCCAATGAAATTGAAATCTTTTATTATGCACACCAATAGACACAGACACACACACACACACACACACACTTTCTTTAACACATCGACGGAGGGAGGAGTTATAGTTAAATACTAGCTTATAGGCAGTCTAATGCGTCTCCAGCTGGCAATTCCACACATACACACACACACCTTACATATATATACCATTACACACACACGCTCATACCTTACATATACCATTTCACACACACACACACTATTTTCATTCTTGCCTAGCTGGGGCCACAATACACATACAAATAAATATATGCATAAACACCTATATAGATACGTCGACGAGCAGTAAAATCTAACTATATATAATTACATATATATATATATATATATATA
>NW_022046123.1:26375-56788 GCF_001654015.2 Drosophila navojoa | reverse complement strand
TATATATATATATATATATATATATATATATATATATATAAACATATTTTTTTTTAACTATGTAATAATATTTATAAGGATTTGTTACGGAAGAAGGAATGTCGAAGCATATTTACTACATACATATAAACATCATGACTACGTTCCATGTTTTACGTTCTCCATATCGATCTTCACTGATTAAACAACTCTCTAGATAATCTGCTAGAAATACAACAAACAAAATAGAAAGAGACAACACGAAACACAAAGCAACAATCAATATTCATACATATACATACATACATATATCCTTGCAGATTTTGTAATAATTTTCATTTCATATACATACATACATGTAAACAAAATAACATTGAAAATATCATTTGAGTCATCCATCATATAAAAAAAACTATCTGTCTATCAATTTTTCCGCTCATGTGTCTTGGGATCGTAATACTATATTCTAATGTATAGCATCGTAAGACTTTGTTTCTGTGAACAATTTGTTTTTTTCCTCTTTTTTTTTTTTTCATTTCGATTTCGTATTTCTAAAATAAAATTGGATTAACATCGAACGAAAAAATATGCAAAACTGCTTCACTTCAAGGATATTTCAAGAAAAATAATACCATAGAGAGCCCAACGATCATATATATGTATGTATTATATGTACATGTACATATATCGTTTCTTAGTCGAAAAAGTAGAGCTTGCAAATTTAAACTCTAAGAAAAGTATTTTGAAATGGGTGTACAAAATATTGTGTAAATGTAACTGAAATAAATATATATATATTCCCAAAACAAATATATATAATCCCAAGTAAATAGCAGACTAAATTCATATACAAACATATACGTACAAAATATATAGCCCTATAGAAAGGCTTGTAGTTTTTCTGCATAATCGCAGTATTTCAATTTCTAAAAAAAAAAAACAAAATAGACTCGGAATTCTTGTACATTAACCAATGCAGAGCGCATTCGGTATATTATTGATTTCAAACGTGCGCTTAGGCGCCGCAGCTACAAACAAAATTGTTGGTTTTTTTTTTTTATATAATGTGCATTAACTAATTTAAACTGACGGCAGGAGGTAGGAGCGGCAGCAGCAGTAGCTGCTACTCCCAGCCTGCTACTCCTCCTCCTCTTCCACATTCGTTTACGACCAGAGCTTCAGATGGGCGCGTTTTGCATAAGATTTCCAATCAGAGTGGGCATAGAACTCCTTGAATATGGGCGTGACTAGTGTGTCCTCTGGCAGTGTCTTGAACACGGGCTCACCATACCAGGTGCCCACCTGCCAAAAAGAAAAGAGAACCAAACTTGAATTACCATCATTTTATCTGAAATTCAATAGTCGCAATTTACCTCCCAGCCGGGCACGTTCTTCATGAGTTCGGCTTCCTCGTCGCGATTGCGACGCAGCTGACGCAGAAATTCACGATCGCGCTCCGCAATCAATATTGGGAAAATGACATTCTGAGCCGAGCGCATTTCGATTTCGTCGCGTTTGACTTTTTTGGCTGTCAAATAATAGATTCCCAGACCCACTGTGGTGACGGCCACATAGGCTCCAATCATGGTAAAGCCTGCAACAGAATATACATAGATAGATGTGTCTATGTGTGCATAAATCTCTGCTTGAACTCACCTGTGAAATAGCTCTTGGGTGGCACGCGAGCAAAGGGAATCTTCTTGTATCCACCGGGTGGTGGAAGGTCCTGTTTTGGGGGCACATGCGGCACGGCCGTCGCCATGTTGGCTGCTGTAATGCACATGGATGCGCTCTGATAACATTTTCCCTCTATTAGTGCATATCTATTTCGACTTACGCTTTAGTAATTTGTTAATAAAATAGGAAATCTGCCAGTCAAAATTTCACGACGCCTTTTGCATAACACGCAGCGTAATGTGACCACAGCTGATTGCTATTAAAATACCAAAACAAAATATTACCACATACACCACTATATATATTGATATAAAGGAATTCTCTAATTTGCCAAATTGCCAAGTGGTACAATAACATGTATTTGGCCTTAATTATTACCAATTTCCTAGTTTGAATCGTATTTTTCACTATAAAACGTCAAAGCACTAAATACTGGAACAATAATTAAAAATGCTGGCATCTCTGACAGCTGTCAGTTTCACTTCAACTTGAGCTACAAATATATTGTACATTTATTTTAATTTCAAATTTGTGTGATTATAAAATACAAATTGTGTTGTTACAAATATGGCATATTTGCGAAAATTGTTTACATTCCAAAAGTGCTCATTATTCCTGCACCAGCACCGCTTCATTAAGAAGTCTATTTTCCCCCCAACGTCGCAATGCGCTCAACCTGGACTTGAACAGGAAGCATTTGATGTGCTTCCTGAACGAAATGAGGTAGGCAAATAAAACTTGACATAGACGAATAATTGGTAAATAAAAAATAAACAATTTAAACATTGCGCGGGCGCCAAGACACGCAACTTATATCAGCTGTGTTTTGTGCAGGTTACACAGCATTTCATTGGTACTGCATTTATCGATAATGCAAATATCATGCTTGCTCAACGAAATAAATAAATCCTATAAATGTAGTGATCCTCATTTCTTGTGCATTACAAAAACAGTTTGAGGATCATATAATTTTAATATATCAATTAGCTTATCTCTTGTGACGATCTGCTCGACTATTAAAAATTATCGATATTGGACACAACAACAACGACTACAATCGACTGTATGCAACTGAAAGCCAACCAACCATTCGAATTCGAATAATATTTTAACATTCAGTTGCCGCGCAGCTGCCGTATAGGAAGGGAGAGTAGGAAACTTTTTTCGCTCGCCGTATAAACGCCACAAGAAAAAGAACATTTCCAAATTCTTCACTGGGGGAAAGCAATTTTTTTCTGTGTTTGTGCGTGTTAGTGTTTAAAAAAGAACACAGCGTTTGAGTCAACTTCTTCTCAAAATAAGCAGCCAAATTAGCATCAATCATGTCGATCGTTCGCATTTCTGCACGTAAACTTGTCGACGCACAGGTGAGTTTTCCACAACCCTGACCCACCCACGACCCAACCGTACGCCTTGACCATGTAATAACTGTAACTGTGAAATGACAAAAAATTCGCACGTTTCGCTGTTGTGGCGGTAGCTAAAGGATCCTCACACTCCAAGCGTGGCTTGCCAGCAACGCCGCGCGCATTCATCCACATACACACATATACAACACGTTCCCTAAGTACGCGATTGTTCGGCCTGTATAAGTGTGTGTATCCACGCGTTGTTGTTGGCAAAAGAAGTGACACGCCAAAAATTCAGCCATGTGCTTGTGATTATTAAAAAAAATTACAAAAAAAAAAAGAGAAAAAAACTATTCGGCGCAAAAAATGATTGCTGCTCGTTTTTGATTGCCTCGTAAAGCTTCTAATCTAGCGGACCACAGTAAAATATATTAGCAGTTGTAAATTCAGTTCAGAATAGCCAAGTATTTTAGCTATGTGCTAATTTTCCGGCAGTAGCGATTACATAACCGAGCAGAATTTTCACTTGGCTAAAATAGCGAAGCGCGAATCTTCTTTATAAATAAAACTCTCACCAAACGCAGACGCAGTCGCAGTCTCAGCGAGCAGCGCAGTCTGAGTTTAATGAACTTCTTCATCTGGTGGTGCCCGTTTTACCAGGGGCATCGTTGCCCGTTGTGTCACTCATGTATTAAGCCTTATTTTTGTCGTTGTATAATTTCCATAAACGTGTCTCTTTCGTTTTGGAATTTGGCTTAAAACCACGCGGCGTCTCTGGCCTTCGTCTTGTAATGTTACAGCAACAAAAATAACAGCGACAGCAATGACGCTCTCTCAAAGAGCGGCTCTCATCAGCAGCCGCACAGGCAGTGCTGCCAGATTTTCAAAAGCTAAATCTACAAAACAATTTGCTAATAACAGCTAGAAAAAGCTATTTTGTAATAACTGAACATGTTAGAATAGTGATTTATAAGAAGGAGAAACTAGTATATCATGAGCCTAGCCATTTATTTTTTTTATTTTTATGAAGCTTAGTTTATTTAGATAATTAAATTATTTATTTAGATACTTTGTATAATTTATTTTTGTAAAAGTCGAGATTACTTTTATTAGCAATATAAAAGCTTTAATTGTTAATTATTAATATATATTGAATGCTCAAACCGTTTAGTTTTACTTTAACAAGTTTCATAAATCAAGAATATTTTGGCTACTTAATAGCTAGAAACTGCCCGTGGCGACATCACTGCGCACAG
Organism: Drosophila navojoa; assembly: GCF_001654015.2. The sequence goes on along the minus strand of NW_022046123.1, from coordinate 52,527 downwards.
GTAGCTGCTCATTTTATATTTCGCTCGCGCTGTTGCTATGCCTCTCTTCGGTTCCAAATCGCGTCACGTGTTGTTGTTGTTACTGGTGCTGCCGTTGTTGTTGCTTGATGTATTTTGCATAGAAGATGCGTTGTTTCTGTTGCCAAATGAGTTTTTGTCTGCATTTTCCGATATTGTTGTTGCGCCAAAAAGATTGTCCGCCGAATGACCTTTAAGCAAAGAGCGCATCTCCGAAAACTGTAAAAGAACAAGAGCAAAATAACAAAATTAACCGCCACGTATGTATGTGCACAAACAATCGTATATCAGCACACATACACACATTCAAAGTTCGTACGTACTGTGAGTATGTGCGGGTTATGTAATGTCGAAAAATTAGTACACAAAACTTGGCAAAAGTTTTGTATTTTTCTTTTGTAACTGAAAAATCAATACATAGCTCCTGGCACGCCCACAAACCGACAGCCACAGACATACACACATACCCACACAATAGGTTCAAAGGACGAGCCTCCTTTGCAGCTTTTTATTGTTGGTGCTTTGCTTTGGGGTGTTTTCGATGTTGGGCAGAGTGCGTGCAAGAGAGAGAGAGAGAGAGAGAGTGAGAGAAAGAAAGAGGAAGAGACTGAACGCGAGTGAGCAAGAGAGCGGGTGGCAGTGAGATAATGAGCGATTGAATATGACGCAAACAAAAATTCGATGCGTAATACGTAAAAAGTTAAATAATCTATTTTGCGTTTTCTAAATGTTATGTATGCGCCCAGTTCTTTTGCTATGAGATTGCCGCTTTTTCGCGTTGTGAGTTTGGCGTGGCGCCAAAAAACGCGCACCAACTGCAAACGTCCTTCACACTGCTGTTGTATTTGTCGATTTTGTTGTTGTAGTTACTAAAAATACATATGTATGTAAATAGGTAAACGATTCTTAGGGTTGGCGAGCTGGCGAGAGCTATTTGCATCCTCCTCTTCCGGTTAAAAATTTGAAGTGAAATACTTTCGATTTGCAAAATCCGAACTAAATATACATATTTTTCTGTTGTTCAAAAACAACACACCAACGACGACTACAACATGACACGCAAGGCCTTTCAGCTGCCGCAGCAGCAGCAACAGCGGCAACATTTGACGTCCGGCCAACTTAATAACAAACACGCGAAATTTTTTATCGCCCAGACGCTAATACGTCACGATACGTGGCCAGCGCTTACGTAAAAAGTTTCTCGTTTAGCGTAGCGTTTCTGCCCTTTTGGCAAGCGCCTTATGTGCGTTTGTCTGTGTGAGTGTGTATATATGTGTTTGTGCGGGTGGCAGGCAAAGGTTGAGCTTCTTGCTCTGAACAGCTGATCATACGATTGCATAATGAGAATGTCATTCATTTGCACCCAATTTGAATTGGCATTCGAACTCAAATTCGAATTCGAAATCAAGTTCACATATACACAGTATGCAAAAAAAGGGAATTCAAATTTCCCAAACAAACTGCTGAGGTCCAAAGCGGATGAAGCACAAAATATCTTTTGTATTATGCACTGTGCTCTGTGGATTTGCACATTTCACTATGTACATAAATTAAATTGTTTGATTTATGGTCGTCGTTGTCGTCGTCTAATCTTTCAATGCCCGTGCCAATCCAATCTCAAGTGGCTTCAATTTTTGGAGAGGCGTGCGGCTCACCTGCACTTTTTCTGTTTATTTTTTCTTCTATTCACTTTGCGATTTCAAAGTTGCGAAAAATTCCCGAGATATTTTTTAAGCTTTATGCTCGGGCCTCAGCAGATAACAATGTGTGGCGTCATGGAAAGTTTATATTATATGGTAATCAAATTGTTAGCAATGATAACTGTGATAGGGAGAAACACGTCAAGATTTTTTGGTCATGTGATGTAATCTGTCGCAGGTGGGGGGCGGGGCTGGGCGGATCGTTGCCAGACACTGAAATTGCATTCTCATTTTGGTATTGCATTACGTTATATTTACATTTACAATCATTCCGCGAATGCCACTAATGCTGCCCCATCCCATGGAGCTTAACTGATAAGCATGACAAATTTGTGTGGGGGCACATGATCGAGATCGAAATCGGAACACACGCACATGCGATCGATGTTCGTGAGCTGATTGTAGAAATAATATATAAGTATATACATACAGACGCCCAATAGAATGGCAAAGGAAAACAAAAGCAAAAAAAACGGAAAACGTTGAACGGTGAACGAAAAAGTGTTAATTTGATTAGGTTCAACGATAAATGAATTTATACGGCATAATATTTATAGAGTGGAATGCGATACCCCCAAAACAGGGGGTTCAAATATTTGCATAGCTTTCGGCCTACTAATGAGAGACTCAATTGCAACAATTGCAAATATCTAATCAGAGCTGGAAGAAGATTCAAAGCCTTGACTTCATCAATCAGTGTAGCTCTAATTGGAGCTTTGCTTTTTTGATTGATGATGACTTAAGGTTGATAATCAAGCTCTGATATCTATATGGATGTTTGGCAAGAGAGCGTTAAGTGGAACATTAACAACAAACATACATGCATATATATTTGTATGTATTTACAACTTGTTGCTCATGTTGACATCAATTGTTAACATTGACAGTAAAGTTTACGGAACACGTAGTTCCCCTTCCACCATCTGGTAATTGTGCTCTGCGACTAAAAGCTGACTCAGTATGTTCTCCCGCTCATCAGAGTTTCTGATTAACGCGCATGTAATCAACACAGACAGAAATCCCAACGAACCGATCTGAACCGAACGTCTGGTTACGTCATGCACTCTGCTCCGTAACGTTGCTAACTGTTTACTTTCGGAACGAATAGGTTTTTTTTTTCTTTTTTTTTTCTTTTCATTTGTATTTTTGTTGTTTTGTTCGCGATAATAAAGAGGAAATGCAAATAGCAGTAGACACAAGACCTTAATTATAGCGATTAGGCTCCGAACTGCAAGATAATATTGCAAATAGTAGAATAAAAGAAAGAATAGATGAACTTGAAAACGCAACTTTTATCGGTTAGTTAGTATTAGTCAATTACGGGATCGGGCAATTGAAATAGTCACGCGAATGAGAAACGATAGCGAAAATCCAAGGAAACCAGATAGAGAAATGGAGCGAGCGAGAGAGAGAGAATAGTTTGAAGAGAAGAGGCAAGTTATTAGGCGTGCTGTTAGCATGGATAAACCATTTAACGTCAAGTCACGGCCACTTGACTAGAACTGCAAGTTGCATTTGTGTCAACTGGCTTATCTGGCTAGCCTTGATGCCAAAATGAGTCGAGATGCCGTTAGTATTTAGTATTATGGCAATTCGAGAGAGCGGCTCGCATGGAATTGTAAATTGTGAAGGTTGCGCGCGTCAAGCGTCTGACTTTGATGATGATTGTAGAAAATTATTATTTAACAAAAAAAAAAGACAATCGTATTGTTTATGGATCTGTTTGTATTTAATTAAGCTGTCGTCGTAATTGCAGCTTAGATTAATTAATAAGAACAGCAATAATATTAACAAAGTGCTATCCGAGGAAACGAACGCTCGCTTATGCAATACATTGTCGCCGATTGCGCGGATCAGCAGACCTCTAATCTCTAAGCTGGGGCCGACAAGAAAGCTAACACGCGACCACGATTTCCTTGCTGACCATTTGACCATATATGTACAAACAGCATATAAAATATATAGTCGATGTATGGAATCTATAGAGAATGTGAGCGATAAGTTAAACGCGTGCGAGACCGTTGCGGGGACCTTCAAAATTCGAAGTGCTTATCAGCAGTGCTCGCGCACCCCCTGCCTGCCCCGAAGCACCCTCTCGACCCAGAAGGCCGGCCACCGCCCGTGAAACTAATCTGATTATGTTCATGACTTTTTCACATGGGTATGCATACAACTGAAATTTGCGCAAAGAAAAACAGCAAATAGCGCAGAAGACAAAGCTAGCACAATGATAGAAAAGAACGGGAACAAATAATCATTTATATTTTTAAGAAGGTAGCGGCCCAGCGATAAGATAGCAAAGCCAACATGAAATCGAATCAAAGCGCTCGAGCGGGCGGGTGGGCGGTTGGTCGGTCGTGCGATTGTGCGTGCTCCGGCCCCCACACGTTATGCAACACTATTCCGCAAAAAGCAGAGCTGTTTGACATGTACACACATATGTATGTGTGTACGTACATATGTATGTGTGTGACGCATCATGTGTGGCGCTTAGTAATCTCACTGTTATGCAAGCCTCTTTCGCGCGCGCTCTCCCTTTCTCTTTCTCTCTCTCTTTCTCACTGTCACTTTTTCTATTGCTCACACTTTGCTCTCGGCATTTGCGTGTGTTTGTTATTTGAGCTCTTAGCGCATAATTAGCACGAGCCAGAATCAAATGGCAACCAATCTACGACAGCTCAATTAGCACCTGTTTGAATGGCAGCAGCATTCGCGTCGACAATGTTGCGGTTTGTGCACCTGACAAAACGGCGTTTGGTTATTTGCAGCTTCAAGTGTCTCACATTGCATTTCTGCTCGTCTAACGGCCTTTCTCACCCTTTATTTACCATAATGAGTATTGGGTTTCCATAGAATGTGGTCACTCGATTATTTAACACAGCTTAATCGATTGATACTAAATTACAATTGCAGATATTAAGGATAAGAGTTGGAGCGTCAATTTGCAACGATTATTGTATATTTTTTATATATATATATGTACATATGTACACTCATGTATACAAATTAAATGCAGTTACTTTGTTGCACGCTGAAATTGAAATTGAATGTGCATAACTTGCCTCTTGCCATTATAGTAATGGCTGACGTACCAGTCAGCTGATTGACAGGCCATCTCATAGTATTTGATAATCGATGCAAGGCGTTCACGTAAATTATAATTTAATTTTATCAATGAAATCGCGTTTTTGGGGCCGGTCCAGCAAACCGGTTTGTGTGTGTTTGTTTGCGCACAGACAAATCAATATAATGCATAAGAGAAGACGAGCACACACACATGCATACACTTAGCGATCGCGCAGCAGGCTTACATATACATGTGCATTTACATACATATGTAGCAGGCATGCAATCCAATTTGCAAAAGTCCTCCGCTTGGCGGCGCCACAAGTTCACTTGGTTGATTAAATTTGCTGACCCACTAGCCGCAAAAAAAAAAAAATAATAAAAGAAAACAATGAAAAAACAAAAGCTGACGAGCCGATAAACCGAAAGAGGGGGGGAGGCGCAGAGGGAAAGCGCGAGCGAGAGACGGCGAACAGTGCTGTCAATCAAATAAAATTGCACTTTGCGCTTGAGCTTGGATTCCGTTTTCATTTCCATTTCGTTTTGTCTAAGCAAACGCCACGCGTGGCAACAGCAACAAATGCCGTCGACTAGGAATTTCGCTGTCATTTAAAGTGTGTCTCGCGATGGGCTGATCTGAAGTACAACAAAAAAAACTATTATCAAAAACTAGTTGTAACCGGAATCGAGGCTTAACTAACAGTTAAACCTGAGCTGAACTTTGCGAGTGGCGCGCTTTTGTCGAATTACATGTGTATATGTATGTGTATGTACATGTATATGTACATATGTTTGTATTTCGGCTGTTTTGTTTTTGCATATTCTTTGTAGTCAATTACGCTACAACAATAACAATAACAATAATAACAACACCAGCAATAATAAGCAAATGCAACCACTGGGGCAATGTCTGATCGATGCTGAGTCATGGGTCTGAGAATGGATGGATTGCGGCTGGTGCTATTGCTGCAATCGTCGCTTTGCTTTGCTTATCAACAGACGTGGATTGTCTCATGTGTGCATCAAAGTATGTGTGTGTGTTTATTTTGTGTCCGTTGTGTTTGGGGATTGGCGCACCTTATCAATCGCATTGATGTTCCGCGTAATTTTACGCTTAAATTGCCTGCTGAAGTGCAGTTCAATGACAGATGTGGCAATCGTTATCGATAAATCCCATTAAGTGTGACAATTAAATGGCCTTGAGGTGCCGCACATTGTCCATTCCCTTTAACGTGATCGAAGCAACAGTGCTGGTACTTTGGCGCGAAAAATATCTATAAAAAAGCTGACTGGCTACACTGATGTTTACTTTTAATGTTTGGTGTTTGTTTACAAATATGTTTATTTATTGTTTTAATTTTCTATGTTGCAGAAAGTGCCAGCTATTAGTGGTTATGTGCGTCAAATCGCTTCTGATGGCGCCAGCCTGCGCGAGGTGATGGCCTGTAAGATTCCGCAGGAACAGGAGCGTGTGAAAGCCTTCAGGAAGCAGCATGGATCCACCAAAACTGGCGAGACAACCATCGATATGATGTACGGTGGCATGCGCGGCATCAAGGCTCTGGTTACCGAGACTTCTGTGCTGGATGCCGATGAGGGTATTCGCTTCCGTGGTCTTTCCATTCCCGAATGCCAGAAGGTACTGCCTGCCGCCGATGGCGGCTGCGAGCCACTGCCCGAGGGCCTGTTCTGGCTGCTGATGACCGGCGAGGTGCCAACCAAGGCCCAGGTCCAGCAACTGTCCTGCGAATGGGCTGATCGCGCTGCACTGCCCCAGCATGTTGTCAACATGCTGAACAATATGCCAACGACCCTGCATCCAATGTCCCAGTTGTCTGCCGCCGTTGTGGCCCTCAACCATGACAGCAAGTTCGCCAAGGCCTACTCCGAAGGTGTGCACAAGAGCAAGTACTGGGAATATGCCTACGAGGACAGCATGGATCTGATTGCCAAACTCCCAGTGGTGGCTGCAACTATCTACTGCAACACCTATCGCGGCGGCAAGGGCTCCCGTGCCATTGACTCCAGTCTGGATTGGTCGGCCAACTTTGTGAAAATGCTCGGCTATGACAGCCCCGAGTTCACCGAGCTGATGCGTCTCTATCTGACCATCCACAGCGACCATGAGGGTGGCAATGTATCTGCCCACACGGTGCATCTGGTTGGTTCAGCTCTGAGCGATCCCTACTTGTCATTTGCTGCCGGTATGAATGGTCTGGCGGGTCCATTGCACGGACTTGCCAACCAGGAGGTACTCATCTGGCTGCGTAAGCTGCAGAAGGAGGCGGGTAACAACCCGTCGGAGGAGCAGCTTAAGGACTACATCTGGAAGACCCTCAAGTCTGGACAGGTGGGCACACTAGATAGACCCATCATTGCCTGATGTGCGCTTAACTAACTAATTTCTCTTTGAATTAGGTGGTGCCTGGATATGGTCATGCTGTGCTGCGCAAGACTGATCCACGTTACACTTGCCAACGGGAGTTTGCACTGAAGCATCTGCCCGAGGACGAGCTGTTCCAGCTGGTGTCCAAGATCTACAAGGTGGTGCCCCCAATTCTAACTGAGACCGGCAAGGTCAAGAACCCCTGGCCCAATGTTGATGCTCATTCGGGTGTCCTGCTGCAATACTACGGCATGAAGGAGATGAACTACTACACTGTGCTCTTCGGCGTTTCGCGTGCGTTGGGCGTGCTCGCTTCTCTTGTCTGGGATCGTGCTCTTGGCCTGCCCATCGAGCGTCCCAAATCCCTATCCACCGACATGCTCATGAAGATGGTCAAGAAGTAAGCTAAGCAACAACGCAATTGACGGATGGACGGACTGCATTTCTAGCAGTGCAGCGAAGTGTGGCAATGGGAAGTTCAAATGTAGCAAAGCAAAGGAAAAGTAATATTAGAAAAAAACCTACAATAAATCAATGAGAAAATTTGCAAAAACAGTAGCAAGTAGCAAAAACTAGACAAGAGGGGGAGCTTGAAAGAGGGATAGAGCGAGATCCAGATAGAGAGAAATACAGAGATAGATAGAGAGAGAGAGAGTGCGAGCAAGCGAGAGAATAGGGGGAAAATTGACGATAAATCATGAATATATAACTTTAACATATATGGTAGCGAATAAATGTGACGACATCATGATATTGTTAGCTTGGCCAACTGAGCGAACTTAGAAGGGCAGCAGATGAAGATGCAAACAACCAAATATGAAATCACAAGCAAGACGCATATGTATATATATGTATATATATATATATATGAATCTATATGTATATATATGTATATACATATGTCTCGTAATTGTATGTATGTCTTTATATACATTTTATATATGTATATATGCATATGAGCATATGTTGAAAACTGCAACAGCAAAACAATAAGTTGAAAATAAGGCAACATTTAAATATATATTAAATAGACTAGCTAAATTATGATGGATGAGAAACTTATAACGAACAGCAATAGAGAAAATAAAATCACTAAATAAGTTGTAAGCTCTATTTATACCATATTAAGTTATATAAAGGGAGATAGCTGTTTGCACACATACACGAACACAAAAGAACACCAACACGCAAACAGACACACACAACACACACACATACAGACCCCAATCTATCCTGTTTCAGCATTTTTTTTTCAATTATTTAGAGGATCTTTTCTTGTGCCCTTTCTGAACTGCTTATTAAGTTCGTTACTTAACTACATTTTAAGCCAATATTATGTTTGAGGCGTTTCTATACATTGACTTTACTTTACTTAACGTTACCCAAATACCCGAACCACTCAAAGGCCCGCCTAAAATCTAACAACTAACTTGATAACAAGTTTACTTTTAATTTACCCTTTAACTATATAGTTTTTTTTCTTTTTACGTTTACTTTAAATACGATGGAAACATGTTATTTTATGTAATTTATTGCAAACCAGTAAATATAATAACGAAAAATAAAATACATACAAACAAGTGGAAAGACATCCTCTACACAAAAATTTAATAAAAAAAAAACGGAACAATAATATACAAAACAAATTCAATTGTGTTTTTCTTTTGGTCAGCTGAATTTGAAATTGCGCGGTATATGGAGTGTGCTTTAGAGCTTTTATCGTCTTGTGGTACAAGACTTATCGACCAGCCGCCACAAATTTGAAATGTCGATACCGACTGTTTGGCGTTTTGCAGCACTACTGGCTGCTGATTTGTGCACCGTGTTACATCACTTAGACGAATTATAGGTAAATTGAACGGGATTTGAGCAGTGCTGAGCGATAGAGTAAACAATTAGTTATATCTAATAGAAATGTGCCTAAAATTGTCGGTTCGGAACGCGATTTCATAACAATCCCAGGAGCCCGAAAGGCCGCACTGCCGTGAACTTGCGGGCTGCGTGTTTTGGATCGCGTTCGCCGGAAACATAAACATACGATGAGCGAAAGCACAAATCAGGTTAGTTGCTGGTCAGGTATAACAGTGCAAATCCTAAACTGCAGACGCAACACGGGGCCAGTTGAAGAAATTATCAGCGTATATGTATATTTTTTCGTTGATTACGATTGCCAACACACACAAGCATAAATAAACTGCGCCGTTGCAGCAGCAATTGCTCGTCTCTTTCTGTGTGTGTGTATGTGCGAACGTGAAAAGCCACACAAAAGTTGAAATTTTGCCTTGAATTTCTGTTGTTATATATTTTGTTGTTTTGGTTTAGTTATGCCTTTGAAGTCATATTTTGTTACGTTTTCCTTTTCTTTTCAGTTTTGTGCCATTGATTTTTGAGTCTATCACCCCAAAAATAACGATAAACAACAGAACAGTGAAAACCCAGAAAAAAAATTAAAAAAAAACATACAAAATTAAAAAAAATATATAAAAAAATTTTAAAAATACCAATCCTGTTTTCAAAGCAGCCAAAACCAAAGCCGATACCGATATCGATACCAATATATCGATACCAATAACAGTAGTGAAATCAACGTGCACTTTTGTTATCATTTTAGAGTCAATTTATTTTTTTTTTGGCAACAGTATAAACTGGGACTGGGGTTGGGGCTGGGGACGGGTATCTCCTTAGGCTGCATACCTTTTGTTTTGTATCAAAATTCTCTCTTCATTTAAAAAACAAAAAAAAAAAAAAAAATTAACGCAAACCAAACAAATGGCGGCCTACTTAAATCGCACCATTTCACTGGTGACCGGCCAAACGGGCCCATCCGCCAACGATAAAAACTCGACAACGGGCAACGACACCGTCGACGATTCACGGCATAATATATCCCTGCAAACGTCCGCCTCGTCCACGTCGGCCAACATGACCGGCATAACCGACAACCGCATGTATCAACCGAATGACAAATCGCCGCTGCAGATCTTCGTACGCGCCAAGAAGAAGATCAACGATATCTACGGTGAGATCGAGGAGTACGTGCTGGAGACAACCACCTTCATCACTGGTAAGAAAGACCATTGTCTCTGCATTGCATAATTAATACGTCAAACTAAAAACTAAACAATTGCAGCGCTGCATGCGGATGCGGAAATCGTGGACAAGGCGGAGCGCGAACTGTTTGAAAGCTATGTGCACAAGGTGGCTGCCATACGTGAGGTACTGCAGCGGGATCACATGAAGGTGGCCTTCTTTGGCCGCACCTCCAACGGCAAGAGTTCGGTGATCAATGCCATGCTGCGCGAGAAGATTCTGCCCAGCGGCATTGGCCACACCACAAACTGTTTCTGCCAGGTGGAAGGCAGCGACGGCGGCGAAGCCTATCTCATGAAGGAGGGCTCCGACGAGAAGCTCAACGTGGTGGTAACTACTACAGGGGTCCATTCCCCTACACACACACACACCCACACCCGTAGACACACACCATTTAACAACAATATTTGCATTTTGCAGAACATTAAACAATTGGCCAATGCCCTGTGCCAGGAGAAGCTCAGCGAGAGCAGTCTGGTCCGTATATTTTGGCCACGCGAACGCTGCAGCCTGCTGCGCGATGATGTTGTCTTTGTGGATTCCCCGGGCGTTGACGTGTCTGCCAATCTGGATGACTGGATTGACAATCATTGCATCAATGCTGATGTCTTTGTGCTGGTCCTCAATGCAGAGTCGACAATGACGCGGGCCGAGAAGCAGTTCTTCCATACTGTTTCCCAAAAGCTGTCCAAGCCAAACATCTTCATATTGAACAATCGCTGGGATGCGTCAGCCAACGAGCCCGAGTTTCAAGAATCGGTAAGATCTAGCCTTTGTCCAATTTGTTGTGCACCATCTGAGGACTGTAAGCCTATTTGTAAATGTTGTATATTTTTCATTACCTTTGTTTACCACCCTACCAAATACATAATGTGTGTGTATCTCTGTATCTGCGCCAGGAGCTGGCTAAGGTAATGTTCTATCCAGACCCAGTTTCCTGACACATGAGCTTTTTTGTTTTGATTTGCCTGCTTGCCCATGGACATGGACATATATATAATGTCTGTGGCTGCAGCTAGTTCTTTGTTTGCATTCAGTAATACATTCCTCGAAGATCTCAACTAATAAATTGTTCATTTATTTATTTTTTTTATTATTTTTTGTTTCTGTATGGCTGCTGTTGCCTTACTATCTGCAGGTGAAGTCGCAGCACACGGAGCGCTGCATCGATTTCCTTACCAAGGAGCTGAAGGTCAGCAACGAGAAGGAGGCTGCGGAGCGCGTGTTCTTTGTGTCGGCGCGCGAGACGCTGCAGGCGCGCCTCGAGGAGGCCAAGGGCAATCCGCCGCATTTGGGCGCCATCGCCGAGGGCTTTCAGATACGCTACTTTGAGTTCCAGGACTTTGAGCGCAAGTTCGAGGAGTGCATCTCACAGAGCGCGGTCAAGACAAAGTTCCAGCAGCATAGCTCGCGCGGCAAGAGCGTCTCCGGCGACATGCGCTCCATGCTGGACAACATCTTCGAACGGATCACAATCTTTCGCAACCTGAAGCAGGATCAAAAGAATCTGCTCACCGAACGCATTCAGGGCACCGAAACGCAGATGATGCAGGTGACGCGCGAGATGAAAATGAAAATTCACAATATGGTCGAGGAAGTGGAGGAGAAAGTGTCGAAGGCACTCAATGAGGAAATCTGGCGATTGGGCGTCCTCATTGATGAGTTCAACATGCCGTTCCATCCGGAGCGCCTGGTCCTCAACATCTACAAAAAGGAGCTCAACGCCCACGTGGAGAGCGGCCTGGGCAGCAATTTGCGCGCCCGCCTCTCCATGGCGCTGGCCATGAACGTGGAGGCGGCACAAACGGAAATGACCGAACGCATGCATGCGCTGGTGCCGAACGAGAAGCTGCTCACGAACAGCGCCAAGCTGGCGGTGCGTACGCAACCGTTCGAAATGCTCTACTCATTGAACTGCCAGAATCTGTGCGCCGACTTCCAGGAGGATCTCGACTTCAAGTTCAGCTGGGGCATCACGGCCATGATACAGCGATTCACGGGCAAGATGCGCGAGCGCAGCAAAAAGCAAACGCCCGCCTTGCTCAATCGCCAGAGCAGTATTGGGGTGAGTCCTCTCCAGCAGCCGTGCTCCATGTGGCAGGACACACATTACAAGTTCTACTTTCTTTTTGTCCTTCAGCACACCGTCGTTACGCCCGTGAGCACGCCCGTGGAGTCGACGCCCGTTTGCCTGCTCCCCGGTACGGGCGTGGGTGGAATTACGCCCGAGCAGCTATCGGTTATATCACGCTTCGCCCTGTCCTCGATTGGATCGCAGGGCACAGTGGGCGGTCTAGTTGTGGCGGGCGTTGTAAGTATTGCTGGGAGAGATTCCTGATGCGGTTTGCCGGCTGTCCAAGCAGGATCTTTTATATCGCTATACGCTAAAACACTGACCACTTGCAGATGCTGAAAACGATCGGGTGGCGCGTCCTTGTTGGCATCGGTGCGCTCTACGGCTGCATCTACCTGTACGAGCGTCTGTCCTGGACCAACTCGGCCAAGGAGCGTGCCTTCAAGAGCCAGTATGTGCGACATGCCACCAAGAAGCTCAAAATGATTGTCGATCTCACGTCGGCCAACTGCAGCCACCAGGTGCAGCAGTAAGTGAATCAATCAATCGAAGGCTTCAGTAACCCTAAAGCTGAATCGGAATCGCAATCTGAATCCATATTGAATTTACTGCGTTGTTTTTAGGGAACTGTCCAGCACATTTGCTCGTTTGTGCCGCACTGTGGACACCGCCACCACCGATATGAATGAGGAGCTGAAGACGCTCGAAGCGCAGCTGAACGTGCTGGAGGCCAATCAGAAGCAGCTGAAGCTTCTGCGCAACAAGGCCAACTACATACAGAACGAGCTGGACATCTTCGAGCACAACTACATTGCGCCGCAGTAGATGCTGCTAGAGGATCTGGCCAAACGAACACTTCGACGATGACAACCAGAAGCAGAAGAAACAGAAGAAGTAAAAGAAGTAGAAGTAGAAGAAGAAGATGCTTAACAACAACGACGACAACTTTACCCCTCTTTCAACAGACAGATGAACGTGAAAATGAAAATCCTTGCAACCCTTTAAATTAATTCCTTCATTCAGTTTTTTTATTAGACACTTCTGCCAAATTGTACCGCATGTTCTGTTCTTTTTTTTTTTTTTTTGCTTTTCTTTCTGCTCGTATTTTACAGATATTCAATTTTTTTAATGCTAACTTGTTGCAGTTAAACTCTTATATATAACTGAACTGTTTTTTTTTTTTAGTTTTTTAATAATTATACACATATATGAATATATTGTAATTGTTGTTGTTACACTCTGTACACACTCTGTGACATGGCCGGGCGCCATGAAAACATAAACATAAACAAAAGCAAAAATTTAATAATTATATCTTAAACATTATATTGAAACGATTCTTGTTTATACTCAGTCTATAGATAATTGTGTATATATGATCTATTGTCTATTGTCATTAGCATTGTCATTGTCATTAGCATTGTCATTGTCATTATCATTTTGTTTACTAAACAGCTTCAGCTGTGCCTTAAGCCCAGAGCGAGAGCGGAAGAGAAAAAGGGACAGGAGAAGACATGACGAGCGAGAGAGATAGATATAGTTGGCTGTTGTGTGAGCGAGAGCGCATGCTGGCGCATGTAATTCTGAAAAAATATTGCGAAATTCTGATTCATTCATTTGGTTTTATTGATATTTTGCTAATTGACGTAAAATTCTATACGTATTTCATGGATAGGGTATATTTCTGTGAATTTCAAGTACGTACGTGTGTACATGTATATAATATGTGTGTGTGCAGAAATGTACAATGATTTATAATAGAAGGCGATTCTTGATTAGTGACTAGATTAAAAATGTATATACATATGTATATGATACATACATTGTATTCTTACCTCTGAACTTAGCAGCAGCCAGGTTGAGGATTTTTTATATAATCTGAAAACATTTTATCAATAACAATATCATTATTATCAATAAAATTCATTAAAAAAAACATTAAAGCTAATAATAAAACATAAAACATCAACAAAAATTAATATTTGAACCTCTTGGCATAGGTTCCATTACTTATTTTATTTTATACTTTTCATATGCAATATAGACCTCTCATTGCACTAAAATTTGCATTATGGGGAATAAAGATAGCTACATGAATATGAATATACTATGTACATTTGTATATTTATATACACCAATATATTAGATATACATTTATGCATATACATATATACCTATCTACATACTGTCCAAATGTATATATGTATATACCTAGTTCCAATCATATATTCTTCATTGCAGTAGATTCTGCATTACTTGTGAGCTATAGAGAACTATTGTAAAGTGATTCTAACATTAATCTATAAGCAAAACAGTTCTTAAACTAAACGATTATTTTTCATAGAAACCCACAAAGAGATGTGAGATATATATACAATATCTCGATACATCAGTCAGGTCTTATATGCATAAATAAAGCCAAAATATAAGTGTTTGTATATTATGGAAAGGGTACGCTATAGTTATAAATGGATATACCTATATAAATATAAATATACTATATGTATATCCATCTATAAATATAGATATACACGAATATATGTATATATCTATATATATATCTATCTATATAAATAAATATAACCCTTTTCATAGTATACAAAGATTTATTTTGGGTTTATTTTTCAGCATCATAAAAACTAACGAAAATCGGATTATAGAATTTTAGCTAGCAACACGTGATGTGACTAACAAAGAGACTAGTAAAGTCGTGCACTCCGACTCTAATTTTTTCATTTATGGGCTTTACTATGGGCAATGGCTGGTTGCATCAGTTCCACTCCAAATGCACTTTCATTATCGAATCAACTAATTTGCCAAAACAGATGTTTCTGCTAATTAATATATGTTTTACTTTCGCAATTTTGTTAGAAAAGTGAAAGGCATGAAATATACGCAATACTAAAAGTACTAAAAATCTGTGAATCATTCGAAATCTCTAGCCAGAGAAGGAGAGAGGGAGTGTACTCCAGATCAAGCAACGCTTAAAAAATCAGTTAAAATATTCCTTCTTTTTTTTTTCGATAACGAAGAAATGGAAAATTATAAATATAAGAATATAAATTTTTGTATAGCAAGGTTATGTTATATAGGAATATTATTCTCAAGTTCATAGAACTAAAACGGCTCAACTCGAGGCTTTGATTTGATTAAGCTCTTCCACAATATAAATAAAGCCAATGTAACATGATTTCCCATATAAATTTAGGGTAAATAGACCAAAAAACATTTAGAATTTGCTCCATTTTCCTGAGTAGCGTCTGCTTAAATATCGTAAAGCCTTTCAGTTGGGTTTACTGCACCCATCAAATATCAAAAACTTTCTCCTTTTCTTTCATATTATTTTTCAAGCTCCATTTAAATTTATTTATAGAAATTACAATTAGCAAGGATTTCAGGTTTAGCCTATAAATCGGGACACAATTCAATTAAAATTAATTAGATGATTTCATTATAATAATATATGCATGTATAGAGATAAGAGATATATGTAGGTATATCTATATATATGTATATATCGTAAGCTGCTGCTATTAAGGCCAACTGATGGATGTAAATTCAAGAGTTTTGATGTATGTATGTATGTATCGTATATGTATATAGTTTCTGTTTAGCAGACTTATTCATATGCCTAATAAGTTGGTTTGCTTTTTAGCGTTATCTCATAGGAATAATACAAATATGCGAGAGATGCCATCTCTATATTCTATATAGATGTGAACATTTACAACATTTACAATCCAAACAACTCGAAGAGCGAGAACGAAAACGAAAACGAGAGCCTTAAGTAATTAATTAATTAACATACATAATTAAATACAGGAAATTTGATAAACATTTGTTTTCGATTCTTTTTAATCTCTACAAAGTTAAAATTTGCACTTAATGTTATATGAAAAGAGAAATGCATTTACATGTTGTCTTTTGCTTAATTTTCGTTTTTGGTTTTTGAGTTTTCTGGTTTTTGTTTTGTTTTTTTTTTTTCTTTTTTTATAACGTGTTTTCAATATTCATTTTTGCTTTCTTTCGTTTCGATTTTTTTGTTTGTGCCAAGCAATTGATATTTAAATACAAAGAGCACAAATAATAATAAAAGAAATGTATATATATGTATGTTTCTATATATACAAGTGCGTGTAAGGATATATGATATACAATTAGATAGGAATATTAAAATAATCGGCTGTAGAACCGGCAACAAAATACAAGGTTGAACAAATCTTTTGAGCATAATTATGAATACAATTCTTGAATTTATAATGCATATGTGTTGGATTGTTTGTGTGTGTGTGTACGTGTGTGTGTGTGTGCGCGTTTTGGTCTCTCTGCTGGCGGCTGCCGTTTTGCACGGCTAGTTAACTCAATCTAGTTTTGATCGCTGGCAGTGCGAAGCGAGTCAGCCCTAAAGCGGTGCGACTAGAGGGCGATCGGTCGGGCGGTTGGTCGGTCGGTCGGTCATTGGATGGTCTGGATGGTTCGTTGGCTCTGCTCCATGCACCGTAGGCGTGCTTACAGGAAATACGGCGTCGTATTCTGTTTGGGTATAACGCGCTCCGAGTCGGGCACGGCCAGAAAGATTTTCGTTTGCCGCTGCTGCGCCGTATCGAAGCTGAGGATGGCCGCCACGTTGCCACAGCGATAGCAATAGTTGGGCGCGGACCAAACGGTGACTAGCTTGCCCTCGAACATGTACTTGATGCCTTCGTTGACCAGCTGGTGTGCCCGGCAGATCAAGTCCAGATTATTGATGGTCATGAAGTCTTTGGTCACATTATGGCCAAATAGCCAGCCGGCGCCTCGCGGACTCTGGCCCCTAAAATCAAACGTTAGCTCGGCCAGGAAGGGATGTTTTCTTGTCGCGGCTGTATATTTACCAGTATTCCATGTCCTCGGGATCGGACCACACCAGATCACAGAAGGCGCCTTTATAGGGTATCTCGCCGTTGCGCTCAATTGTCCGTATTTGATCTAGCGTTATAATCTCCGGACTGAGCCCGCCATGCACGCACAGCACGCTCTCGTCAATGATCTACACACGTGTAAAAAGCAAGCGAAGATTAGCATCACTCTTCCTCCCACTCCCACTCCCCCTCTCTATTTTTCTCTCTCGCTCTGTACGTACCGCAGCAATGGTGAGCAGGTCGAAGACCTTACAACAGTATTTCCAGCCATTCGCATTGCCATATTTGCTGAAGCATTCGTCGAAGAAGCCATACACCTTTGTTATCTGCCGCGTCTCGTGGTTGCCTCGCAGCAGCGTAATTCGACTTGGGTATCGGGCCTTGAGCGTGAGCAGGCGGGTGAAGGTCTCCAGGCTGTAGTATCCCCGATCGACAAAGTCACCCATGAATATGTAATTCGTGTCGGGCACTTGGCCACCCGTTCGGAACAGCTGCTCCAGATCATAGAACTGAAATAAATCGATTGTAAGCAGCGCGCAATTTCGTCTAAGCTGATTGATAAATGATGAGTGTGTTTTAGGGTGACCATTACCTGGCCGTGTATGTCGCCACAGACTGTGACGGGCGTGCTCACTGGCTGTATGTTCGTCTCCTCTAACAGTATGTCGCAGACAATATCACAGAGTTTTTTCAATTCGTTTTCCGGCAAGTACTTGCACTCCTTCACTATGTCTATCCATTTGTCGACATCACCCATTTTATTGCTCCTGTGTTTTGTGCAGCGCACCCAAAGCCTGTTGGTAAAGATAGCGGAAAAACGCAACAAAATCCGCAAAGCAATAAATACCAAAGCAATATAAGAAGCATGTTGAGCGGCAAAATACTATCGATTAGATATGTAAATCAGGCGCGTTTTTCATGGCGCGCGAAAAATTCACATTAGCTGACGATCGTTTCTCAAAAAATACTATCGATATGTTTAACGCACAAGCTGTTAACATTTGCTCGAACTGCACTGTTAAGTGTTTCATAATTCGAATTTGGCGCGAAATGTTTTTATAATTTTCAATGCTTTGAGGCTTTTATTAAAAAAATATTTGCGAGCATGAATAATACTTTGTATTGGTCGGACTAAAAGCGGAAGATTTAGATTTAGCTTGGCATAATGCAATTAAAGCTGTGTCTTAAAAGAGTTGCTATGCCCTTTTTGGCCGTGTCCTTTTTTTTTTTTTTTTTTATGGGTAATGTTTGTCTTATGGCTTTTAGCGCAAAATTAGTTGTAATTAGCTTTTGCTTAAAGCAAATCATAATTAGCATGCAGCAGTGGGACCCAAAAAAACGCGCTGTGGCCGCTCCTTGGCTTACTCCTTGATGCCGGGCTTTGTGTTTCAGCGTATAGAAATAATCACGCTTTTAAATTTTATTGCTGTGGCGCGAGCTGCTTGTTGAATTTAGCTCTCTCTCTGTGCATGGGTGTGTGTGTGTGTGTGGAGCGAGTGTATGTATGTGTGTGTGTGTGCTTTGTGTCAGTGAGGCAGAAACATGCTGGCATCTTGTTGTCTAGGGAATGGCGGCTAAGCGGGTTGAGCGGGCTTAGCGGGTCGCGGCATATCGGACCGGCAGCGTAAGCTTGGGTGTTTGGAGGGTCTCATTAGTGACGCGCGCGCGGTTTGTCGTTGGCTTGGGCTAAAGGCAAGTTATTTGTATTGTTTTGTATTATTTTCCCTCTTATTTTACTTTATTTTATTTTATTTTTTTTTTTGGTTTGTACTCTACTCGACTCTGTACGCTGCGCTGTCAGTGGGGGCAGGCTGACTGTGTGCCATGAAATTGGATTCAAGTGGATGGGGCGGCAGCAAAGGGTTAAGCTGCAGCTGCTTGGTGCGCAGCATGCCAAACTTTTGTCAAGCGGAACGCTAGTTCCGAAAGAAATACAAATTAAGAAAACAAAACGGTAGCTAGCTTACATTTAACCAACGAATTAACTAAAGTAATTTAGTGTGTGTGAGTTTCTACGGCTAAAAATCACTATATGCTAAAAAAAAAATACAAGAGTCCTGCAATTGGAACTATGTTATGAGGAGTTATTAAATAAATATGAATATATCAAATTTGGGGACCCGGCTGTAAAGATGTAGAATTTTATAATTGATAATTATATATATGTACGGCTAAAACATACATACATACATACATATGTAAAAGTACATACACTGCATATGGATGTTGGATCATCCACTGTCACAAATCATCTGGTTCTTAAGCAAAATATCAACAACAACCCGTGTCAAAAATCATATTATATATAAAAATAAAAAGCTAAAATAAGAAAACAAAAACAATACAAATGTTTCAATGATTCAACATAATGTCAAATGTGTTTTGCTTCACTGTTTTATGCGCATTAAATTTGCCAAATTGACAGCTGAGCTGCATTTAACGGTACTCATCCAGCGACTTTGGAACTTTAGCTTTTACTTTCAACTTCAGTTGCCATTTGCCGTGTACTATACAGTTTGGTTGGGCCATTCGGCGAGCATTGCGTGCTGCATCATTAGTACCGTTATTTTATGCTCTTCCGCTTACTGCTTTTCGCCACTTTCATGAGTTTTTTTTTTTTACTGTCGGCTTCGTTTCCGCAAAAGCTGCTGCTGCTGCTGTTGTTGTTGTTGTTCTTTTTCTTCTCCTTCTCCTTCTTCTTCAGTTCTGCTTCAGCATCAACTTCAGCTTCAGGCTTCTTTCCTTGGCGCAATGTTGACAATTAAGTTAAACTTGTTTTCCCTACTTCGTTTCGTTTCGACAATTCCGTTACATCTCTTTTGTCTCTCCCTGCTCTGCTGCTGTCTCTTCTCCTTCCACTGTACTAGCTCTGTGCGTGCTATTCTCTATGTCTATGTCCTGGCAGTTTTTAGTTTTCCCCGCCCCATTACCGCTCCAGTGACCGCCCACACCCTAACTAACTGTTAGCCGCGCTTTGCTGATTATCAATGCTTTCGTCGTCTGCGGCTGACTCGGCCTGTGACTCTGCTGCTGATGTGGCTGATAATTATGTGTCCCATGTCCACCCACTCGCTATTTGCCATTTGGCCATTTCTTTTTCTTTTTGTATACCCTGCACGCAATGGTGCGAATGGGGTATATTATGCGCTAGTATAAGTTATATTTGCCAGGCAGTTCCTTTCTCAGATCTTTCTCGATAAATTGAATGTAAAATGTGCTTAAATTAAGGTATATTTTTTTATTATTTGTTCTATTTTCAGTTTATTGTCCTATATTCAGAGAGACTTTTGCTGGGCACAGGGTAGCGCCTAGTCGATAAGCGACAAATATTTTTTTTAGTTTTTTTTCTTTGCTTGTTTCTGCATTGTCTTCGCCGTCACCGTTGGCCGCATCGAATGGCCATTTGGCCGGCTTTCTTTTTATTGTTGACGTTTTGTTAACTTGTTTTTTCCTGTGCACCACCATCCGCCAGCTGCCAACTGCCAACTGCCATTCAACACTCTTTGGGTCGCATACATAGTTCTTGCTGTCAACTTTTGGGGGCGGCAGCGGCGGTTGACGACTGTCGCTCCTTGACTCTTGTTGCTGTTGTCGCTTTTATTGTCGTCGAAAATTAAATAAAATTAATTACCGCGTGTGTTTGTATACACACGCACACACACACTCATACACACTGACACTCGCACTCATACACATCTACACGCACAGGCACATTAAGCGACAGACTGGCAGACAGGCGGTCTCGACATTAACACACAGTCTGCCTCAACTACTACAGCACCTCAACTTCTGCTGATGCTGCTGCTGCTGGTGTTGTAGTCGACTCCTGCTACCGTTTGACAGTCGCACGCCTTAATTCACGCGCGTGTGCGTTTACGTCAACGGCAACAAACAACAGCCGCTGTAACAGTGGCATTCATAAGTTAACAGCAGGGAGAGGAAAATAACTGCTCTTGTTCTATTCATGTTCATGCCTCTCTCACACTTATCAGCTTCTTGTCTTTTATATTAGCTGTAATTGATCTTTTTGTTGTTGCTTTATTTTGTTATTCATGCTCATTGTTTTTTTGTTCCAGCTCTGCCACAAGAACAAAGCCTTGAGCTAGTTATTTTCAAGTGTTTTTTATTACTATTATTATTATTTTAATCTTGTTACAGATCGAGAGGAAAGAGCGCAGTTTAACAGCTCTCTTTCCAGCGTACAGACTTTTACAGTGGCTTGCCTGGTGGCAATTTATGCGCTGTTATGCTTCACTGTCACAGATCTCTCTCACACGCTAGTGGCCGTTTTTATAGCTCTCTTTCCAGCGCAGAGACTTTACAGTGCACTGTAGTGCGTTAATCAGCTTCATCGCTTGACTGCTCTGCATAGCTTTTATATGTTACAGATCTCTCTCTTTCTTTCTCTCTCTCTCTCTCACTTTGGATTAGCTGCCGGTAATTGCTCTGTAAAGAGCAAAGTTTTATAGTTTTTTACAGCTTAGCGACCTTTACAGTGGATCAATTTGTTGTAGTCTGCTTCATCGCTTGATCAGTTTGCAGCGCTCGCTCCTTCTGCTCCACTGTGCAATATGGGAAGAGTGTGTGTCAAGGGCATCTTCGTCATTATCAGCAGTTAACAGTTAACAGGAGCGTGCCTTCTTGGCTTGCCAGCTGGGCAGCAAGCGAAAACAACCTGTGGGGACAGCGTGGGTGTGACTCGGCCGCCTGAAGGCATAATGTCGCCAGTTGACGGGTGTTGCTTCAAATTACGACTGTACTCCAAATACTGCCGGCTTTATGGCTGCTGCTGTTCACTAGCAGGGCGACTATGCCTCTCCCCGTTCTCGCTCTCTCTCTTTCTCTTTTCCTCTCTGACGCTGCGACAGCCTTCCAGCGTTCCAGCATTGCCACCATTTTAGTATGTGTGTATGTACTCTGTATTGTATTGTGCGTTTGTATGTATGTATATGTAGTTGTGTTTATGCCGCCTGGACATGGCGCACAACACAACAATGAGCAGCACATTAGCAACAACAAATACGCATCTCTGTGTATCGTTTCGTGCGTTTGCGTTGTTTCATTTATTTATTGGGCGCTTTTAACTTTCCATCCAAAAGCAAAGTTGTTGTTATATTGCTCTTAATATTGTTGTTGTTGTTGTTGCTGCTGCTGCTGCTTTATTGCCATTACAACTACAACTATTAGTTGCTGTTGTTGTTGTTTTGGCCTTTTGACTTTTTGGCGCTATGGCATTTGACTTTTTTTTTTTTTATTACTTTGTGCGAGGGAAAGAGTCAAAAAGGCGAATGCGAAGAGAAGCGAAATTGCGCGCAGGAAGCAAAGAAACAAGTGAGCGTGGAGCTGAGAAGAGCGACAGCGAGATAGAGAGAGAGAGAGAGAGAGAGAGAGAGGGCAGTGGGGCGGTCGGTTGGTCTAGCAAATTGTTGTACATAGTTTACTGCGATAAAAACGGGAATAAAAGCAAAGCAGATAAAATTAAATAGTGGCCAAACCAGACAAGCGCACTGAAATGGGCGTTGTGGGCGTGGACATCGGACATTGGACATTTAACGTTGGAGTTCTGAGCAGGTACCCTTGGGCGCTGGGCGTGGCAGCACGTACAAAAACTAATCGTTCAATTAAGTTGGCGAATGTTCAGCGACTAAAAGGCAAAGGGACGCGAGAGGGGCGTCAACGGCAGCTAGATGGGCATAGGTATGGGGATTGGGATTAGAATAGGGAAAGGGATAGAGGATAGATATAGAGAGCAGCATTGGGAGGGACGACAGTCTCCTTAACATACACACAACAACAAGCGGCGTGCACAAAAAGTTAATGAAAAGGCAAAAGCACACATGGATGAAAATAATTAAAAGGGAATGACTATGCGTATACCCTATAAAAAGTTTGACCTACTCTTTATTTACAGAAAAACTATTATTATATATAGTAGAGAAAGCAACTACAATTTAATATTTACATACATTTAACTAATACAACTTAACTATTGACAACATTCCAACAGAAGAGGTATCAACGCGCGAGCACCTATTACAGAGCATATGCTTCGCCGTTGAATCTAATAGCAGCAGACAAACTAACACTAACACACCCACACACAAGCACACACCATGAATGTAATGGGGCGTGGAGAGCCAGTGAGTATGTAGTGAATAGACAACGAGAAGCGTAGCGAGAGCCGTTCCTGTTCCCGCTGCCACCGTCGTTGTTGTTTAATTTCTTTTGAGCACAAAACAATTATCAATTAATGTAGCGTTATGTGCGTCTGCTCTCTCGCTGTGTTTGTGTGTGTGTGTGTGAGAGCGAGTGAATGAGTGGAGAGTGTGAATGTGTGTGGGTCGTCGTGCAAATTAAATTTTTTTAAGCTTCGAAGAAGTACGGCAGAAGAAGAGAGCACAAAAACTGAGCGAGAGGATAAAGAGAGCGGATTGTTGGTGGTTGGAGTTAGTTGCTTAACCAAAACGAAGTTTATTTATTTGACTCGCACAGTGAGTAAATATTTATGATGTGCTAGACATACTTATATGAATGAGTAAGTATGTATGTATGTATGCTGAATGTAAAGCTGATTGCCGTCATTTAAGCAGCGAAATGATTAAGCGTGGGAAGCAGTGTGTGTGTGAGAGTGTGGAGCTGTACATTTTTGCATAATGTGCACTGGTATTTGCTGTTCTGGCCGCTCGAAGTCTTCATCAACATCATAAACTATAAGAATGAATACTTACGAATTGTTGACTGTACTTCGGGGCAGGCACTTGCCAAACTTGTTGACGGCAGCTACAGATGCTGGCTGTTGCAGTTGTTGCCGTTACACAAGTTCCGTTGTTTACCAACCATCCGTTTCGGCATACAGACAGTGGGAGTGGGGGAGAGGAGAGCGAAAGAGAGAGTTTTGTTTGCCTTCTGCAGTTAGAAGGATAGATGAATTTACACTTCACTTTCCCGCAACTCGTTTTCTGTTGACCTATCCAGTTTTGGCCCATACAAATGCGTATATTGGCAACGTTTTGGCCTCGTGCAAAAGTTATTGCGAAACTTCTCAGAATCCATCTTGATAGATCAAATAATTGTAAATTACTCTTAAAGTGTTTAGCTGAAATTTATGCTCTTCTCAATTAAATTTAGTAGCTTTGATGCGAATGGCTCAGCATAGTTGCCGGAAATGGCTTTTCGCATCGAGTATGCATTTCTAATAACAATTAATCGATTTATATCAAACTCGAACTAATTGCACTTTACAGATTTCACAAGAAATATACAGTTAATTCGCAATAAGGTTTCCAACTAATAATTCTTGGAACTAACTAGCTATTCGGTCGAAGCTCTAAGAATGTGAGGAACCACAATTTGCCATATTTGTGTCGTATTTCATATACATGCAGACATACGCATGTACTATGTATGTATGTATGTATGTATATGTCTGTTTATACATATAAACTATTTATTCACACACAATGGGAAGTGGATTAGAAAAATTGAATGAAATTGAACGGGGCTGGGCTCCACAAGTTGCCCATTAAGTTTTCCCAGGATAATCGTCCATTATGTCTGTGTGTGTGTGTGTGTGTGGCATATATTTGTATTTGTTTGTGGCTTCACACACATACACACACACACAGACATGCTGAATAAGAAGCCACGTTAAAAATAGTCGAAAAGCATTATGTCTACACGCGCAATTATCTGCACTTTAAAATTTACATTGCTCAATGGATGGTTCTCTATTTTATATGCCTGTTTGCTTGCGCCTGTGTGTGCATGTGTGTGTGCGTGTTTGTTTACCAACACATGCACAGTGGGAAGTGCACACATAACCTCACCAAGGTTTGGGTCTGACGCCCGCATTTGGTGCAACGGCAGCTAAGTAAGCAGTGCTCAAGACAGAGAGAGAGAGAGAGATAATAAGCAAAAGGCCATGAGAAAGAGAGAGAAAGGCTGAGCTTGCAGAGTAAGTGTGTGTGTGTGTGATGAGAGCTTTAAGGTTAGCATGCCTTATGCACTCATAAAGCAAGCCAGATAGAAAAAGAGAATGAAAGACCACACCAACACACAAGCTCAGACACTTACCCAGACCCACACACTCACACCCGCACCCACACACACACACACACAGTCAGCCACATCCATAGCCACCCAGACCCAGCGAGTCACTAAAAGTCTAAAGTAAAACTTACCAAAATGTTAATTAAATTCCAACAACGAATCAAGTAATTTACAACGACTAAGTCGAAAACCCCAAAGCACCGGCCGTCCCTAGCCCCTAGCTTCAACTACCATCCCTTCCCGCAGTGGTGCCATTTCGTTCCATAACATTTCATGGCCTCTCACCTACACACACACACACACACACACACACACACACGCATAGGGGAGCACACTCTTGGGCCATGACAGTAAAATACGGGATATGCTTAAAGCTAACTGTATTTTCGTGTACGAAGGCGAATGCCTCTAATTCAGCTCCAGCCGAGCTGAAGAGGCGGCCCCACTTTTATCCCCTTGGCTGCTTTTACTGATTGTCCTCGTTGTGTCCCCCCCAAAAACAGGCCGACGACGACGACGACGGCGGCAGCGGCAGAGGCAGCGTTAAAGAATGTGGCGAAAGTTGTAGCAAAAAGCAGAGTGTAAAAGAGACTAAGAGACTAGCGCATGAATGAAACAAATGACTGAGGAGAGTCTCATACTTGATCACATTTCTGCGTGCGTGTGTGTGTGTGTGTGTGTGCGGAGATGAAGAATGTAAAGGAAGAGAATATACATACATATATACAGAGCAAGAGAGAGCTTAGAGTGAGGAAAAAAGAGAGTGAATGAAGGGGAATGAAAAAAAGAAAAAGAGATAAAGATAGAGATAGCTATAGAGAGAGAGAGAGAGAGAGAGAGAGAGAGAGAGAGAGAGAGAGAGAGAGAG
>NW_022046123.1:0-26268 GCF_001654015.2 Drosophila navojoa | reverse complement strand
TGTGTGTGTGTGTGTGTGTGTGTGTGTGTGTGTGTGTGTGTGTGTGCGTGTGTTTTGGCCAAGTTAACAACACAATTTGGCCGCAAATAAAATACAAGTTAGTTAATCCCACAACGTGTTGAATTTAATCAGTGGCCAATTTTTCACTTGCCACCCGCGCGTGCCCCACATTTTTGGCGCTGTGCCCCAGTTTTTGGCATGGCCGCGTATATTGGCCCCCAGCTCGCTCCATGCCGGCCGCCTGGACCTGGACCTGGACCGGGGCCAGTGCCTCGGACTGTGGCTGTGTCTGGGTCCGATGTTGCGCCTTGTCTGACCGCCCGTCGATTTGTTCGCTTGTTGTTCACTTCGCTGTTGTGCCCGTTATTCTCGTTGCCTGCTTGTTGTTGTTGCTGTTGTTGTTGTTGTTGCTGCTGTGGCATTTAGCACTGCGCCGAGATTTGTAGTCAATAATTGCATTGATGATGATGAGCTTGCTGCCAGCTTGGCCGCCTTTCGCCGGCTCTGGAGCAGCAGCAGCGGCAGCAGCTTAATTGTGCTTTAAACAGAGCTTAATTGGTGATTGCAAAAGTGTGTGGGCGGGCAGCAGCCGGAGGGGGAGCGCAAGTGGGGAATGTGTGCGTGTGTGTGTGTGTGTGTGCATCGTCTTGGCAATAGGATCAAAAAGTTTTTGGCTTAAGCGCAAGGGGAATCAAATTGAAGGTATTAAAAAGGCGCTGGAAAGGTTCGGCAGTGCAACGAAGCAGCCACAGACTGTAAATGGAATTATAGAAAGACACCAAGAGGGAGACAGAGAGAGAGAGAGAGAGAGACAGAGCTAGATAGATAGAAAGTTTGATATCGTGAAAGTTGAAGGTAAATAACGGCTGAGCAAAGGAAGCAATAACTGTGCAGCAAAACTCCGATCCGATTAAAATAGTTGCACAAAAACTATCAAAAATAAAGTTAGGAATCTAAGAAATACAGAAACGAGAGAGCTAAATGAACGGAAACATTGCTGAAAAGTAAGTAATAATGGGATAAGAAATGTATATATTGGCAGACAATTGGCAGAGACTGACTGCAAGGTACCCTAACCGAAGTCGTACAAAGGAAGAGGAGCGAAGGAATATGAAATCGGCTTGGATTAAGACTCCGATGAGATATGAAAATAAGAAAGCTGATCTCGTAAATACAATAGATTGAGATAAGAGGAAGAGGAAAATAAAAAGAAATTGAAATTAAAATTAAAGAAGGATAAACGGAAAATGAAATCGAGTCTGATTAAACTCCAATTAGATAGGATAGATAATATCTTAAAGCTGATGTAGATAAAAACGAAAAGCTAAGAGACTAACAGATAAAGTAATGCCATAAGAAGAAGAAGAAGAAGAAGAAGAAGAAGAAGAAGAAGAAGAAGAAGAAGAGGAGGAGGAGGAATTAAAATAAAGTAACTCATCAAGCCGAATCACGTCTGATTAAGATTCTCAATAGATTTGAAAATAAGAAAGTTGATCGAAAATAAAAAAATAAATAAACTAGCCTAATATATCCATAGCTATCTATACCTTATTTAACTGTGGCATAAGAGAAAGGAAAATAAAGGAATAAAATAATACAGCAAGAAGAAGGCTAAAAAGGAATAAGAAAAGCAATTTGATTAAATCTCCAATTAAATGAAAATAAGATCTTAAAAGCTGATGCCCGATTGAGACAAACTGCGAAAACTATTTCAAAAGGAAGGAATTTGAACTCTCATAGGATCATGTCTTTTTTAGACTTGAAAGTAAATTCTTGTAGACCGATATAAAAGGATCGAAAGACTGGAAAAGTTAGTAAGACAATGCCATAGTCAGATAAAGTAAGGCCGTATGAGTTAAGTAGGAAGAATTATGAAGGCGAATCGCATTAAAATTCAAGGGCAAAATTATTGAGGAAATCTATGGAAAATCTCATTAGATCAAATCTCTTAGATTTCAAAGTAAAACATTAAAACTGAAAATAGAAAAATCTTAAAAAGCTAACCCTTGTGCGAGTCAAGAATGGGAATTTGGCTGAGGAATATGGGTCAGAATCGAGCGTAAATAAATCATGGGTTTGATTGGTTGGCGAGATAATTCGCTGCTTTATCAGCGCAGCGCATTCCTGCCAATGCAAACAATTGCTAGCTTACGCACAACCACATACACACACACACACACACACACACACACACACGCACACGCACACACATGAGCAAACAAAAACAAGACATAGCCAAATATTTTGCTCAATGTCCGCTGGCGTGATATGGCCGCGACCCTCGTCTCGTCCCGTCTCCCTTTCATATTCTGTACGCACTCGTATTCCCAGTTTTCCAATTTCCTCAACATTTTCCCGCTAAATACAAATACACACACACACGCATGCACGCACGCACAGGGACATACACATTGTAAACATTTGCAATTTCGATTGTGGCGCTGAGGCTTCGATTGCGCCTCTTTCTGCTGGCTGCCCAAAGCAGCCGCCCGATGGACCCATGGAGCGATGGCTCTCGATGGCTCGATGGCTCGATGGTCCGATGGAGCGTTGCCACCGTTCTTCCGCCCGTTAGCGGCTCCGTCCGTGCGTGCATTCCGTCCTGCTCATGTTGTTTACGGTTTTACAATTCCGCTGATTGCGAGTGGTTCAAGCGGTGGCTTAGTCTGTTTGCCAGTCAAACACGCACACACCCACACACACGCACAGCAGGTCCTGCTGCTGCTGTTGTTGTTGTTGTTGTTGTTTTACGAATTCTTCTGGCTAGGCTCAGGTTATGCGAGAGAAATTAGTACAGTAATCATCTGCTAAGACTGACAATTAGATAATGCGCTACGGATTAGGCGGCTTGTCTTGTTGCTTCGCTCATTTGGGCGCTGCGGGGCAGCAGTCTTGTGTTGTTGTTGTTGTTGTTATTTTGGTTGTTGTTGTTGTTGTTGTTGATTCTGGTGTTTTGACAGCGTTTATTGTCAGCGCCTAATGAGCCATGGAACTTAATAAGCAAGCACTTGTAATGGCTTCTTTCTGCTGGAAGCACTCACAAGGCGAGACAGACAGAGAGAGAGAGAGAGAGAGCAAGAGCGAGAGCGAGCTAGAGTGTGTGGCATGCATGGAAATCAGCACGAAAACGGGCAGACGATGGCTGAGTGCCATAAAGTCTGATTCGTTGCGCCTGACTGGGATGCTGACGGTCGTCAAGGGGGCAGGTAGTGGGTATTTGTGTGTGTGTGTGTACGTGTGCGTGTGTGTGTAGGTACAGGGCAGGACTTGGCCATAAAGCGCGCATAGTAAATTGAATTTTGTAGCCTTTTGCGGCAGAGACGGCTGCTGCGCATTTTGATGTACGAGCAACGAAAGTGTAGGTGTACTTGCCCAGCCAGGACGACAAGGACGTGTGACGCACCGAGGAGCAACAGCTGGTGTGCCAGTAAAGCACATTTTATTCTTATCCCAGCTACAAAATATCTTTTACGCACTTATGCGATAGTATGTGCATGGCCTATGTATGTATGTATGAGTGCCAAATGTCTAGAGATAAACATGTGTCTGTGTCTGCATGTGTGTGTGTGTGTACTTCCTTCACTCATAAAGTTATTCAGGCTAAATTGCATTTGCTTTGCCCTTTCATTCCATGAGGTTAGTTTGAATGAAATGCGCCAATCGGGCCCAAATTAGCAGCTACTTAAGAGTGAGCGAGAGAGAGAGAGAGAGAGAGAGGGGGAGAGAGTGCTAAAGCGAGACAGCTAGCGTAATGTGTTGATGGAAAATATGTGAATAATTTAAAGTTCGTAATTTATGCGCTACAATAGGTCAAAAGTTATGGCTGCATTGATCAAAGTTTAATGTAGTTGCTTACCTTTTCATTTTTATTCCTCTCTCTCTCTTCCTCTTCCTCCTCTGCCTTTGTGGTAAACCTTTTGTGGGTGAACATGTAAATTCCGTGAGCAGCGTCAATTTGCAGTCAACATTGTCTGAAATGTGTAGCAATTTGTGAACTTACGGCCACATCATAAATGAACTAGTATGAACTAGTTGTTGTTGCTGTTCTCGTTTAGCTGCCGAGAGAAATAATAAAATTGATGCTTCAAATGCCAAAATAATGCGATTAAATCTATTAAAAGCCACAGCATGTTAAATACTAGTCAAATGCAATCACAAACCTTGCATAATCCCCATTTAAATGCAGCTCAAGCAGCTGAATTATTCATTATTCACGTCGGGGGATGATGCACACGCATTAAGTGCGCTTAGATTTGGGTGTTTGCATTTAAGTAACGCCAAGTCAACAGCACTTATTTGGAACTGGAGCTCAGTTTGCGTGAAATGAGCGATTCGCTTAGCTAATGAGCGATGCGATGCGATGCTCGAGAGTTCATTTAATGGGTTCAACTCTAGTTCTTTTCGAATGCATTGCTAATGAGCTGCTGAACTAGTTCATGAATAACTAATTGGTGATTGGCTCATTTGCTGTGGGCAAATAAACTGATGAACCAGTTCATGATGAATTGAAATAGTTATTTAGGTATGTATTATTCATGAACCAGTAAATCGTTCATATGCTCATTTGTTGTTGTTTGTGCAAATTGTTGCTTGATGGGCTCAACAGCTTGTGAACTTGAGCAAATTAAATAAATTATTTTATAAACAGCAGAATTGTTTTTTCAGTAACTGCTCTACTAGTTTATTAAACATTTTTAAAGCTTTTCAAGCATATATTGCTCATGAACTAGTGAATTGTTCATGTGCAGTGCGAACTATTGTATAATGTCCTCATCAACTAGTGAACTAGTTCATCAGCAATTACATAAATAAATTCATAAGTTTCATTCATTCATCAACTGCTCTAATAGTTCATTAACAATTTATTGATTCATGAACAAGTAAATCGTTAATATTTTCATTATGCAATTCATGCTACATATATCATGCCATGTGCAATCCTTGCTAAACTGGTTCACGATCAAATGCAGAAATGAATGAATTCTCCAATCAATAGCTAATGAACTCGTGGAACGTTCATGTATCATCTAATGCTCCTCATTGTTGTTCAAGATTAGTTGAATAAGTACTTTCAAATATGTATCAAGTATTAAAACGTTCACAGCTTAGCAAAGCTTAGTGATCCATTTAAGGTACTTGTGAACGACAAGACGGCATCATAAACGGAACTTGTTATTATTGGAGGTGGTAAGCTGAAATCGATAGTGTTCGACCGTCGATAGTACCGTTAGGGCCGTCGATAGCCTCGTCGATAGTGGCAGCAATAGCACCTCTAGCTAGTATGGCTTACAATCGCTGCAATCGATAGTTTACCACATCTAATCGCTGGCAATCGCTACCAACTATCGATAGTGCCGATAGTGTAATCTATGGTAAGTCTTGTGGCTGACAATCGCTATAAAATATAGATAGTACTAATAGTGCATTCGATAGTTTATTACATGCGAAAAGTTTGGCTCACATTCGATACCAACCATCGATAGTAACGATAGTTTACTCTCTCTAATTAGTATGGCATACATTCGCTACCAACTATCGATAGTACTGGTAGTTATACCGATAGTTTAACACTCCTAATTATTATGGCTTACAATCGCTACCAACTGAGATGAGGCCCACTCAACGTGAACCGGTTCATGAATGCATTGTGGCAAGCGGGCACTTAACATGCACCACGATTGGTAATAAGACAACAACTGCTTTCCGTTGAGTTTTCCTACATTCGTTGTTGTTGTTGTTCGCTTTCTTTTTTCATCTCGCGCACATCAATTTGTTGCATACTTAATGTGTGCCCGCTGTTGCTGCTGCTGCTGTTGCTGTTGCTGCTTTTGCTTTTGCTTTTGCTGTTTGACACCCAATCGACAACATACGCTCGACAAATTTCAATAACAAGCCAACGATACAAGCCAGACCCCGCCCTCTCGCTGTCACATAATGGACACCAGTGGAGGCTGCGCCACTGCCAGCTGTTTCCAGTCAAAGTCAATAACGCTGTTGCCACTTTTCGCTTGTTGCAGCTATGTATGTGTGCTGCCCCGCCCACCCCGGCCCAATATCCACTGGCCCTCAACCCGCCTTCGCGCTCCGCTCCCCGTCCGCCCCGTCCGCCCCATCCGCAAGCAATTTGCGTGGCTTGTTTGCCTGGCTTACAGGTCTCCGCCGTTTTTTTTTTTTTTTTTTTTTTTTTGTAGGCCGCTACGCCCACCTGTTTGCCAGCTACAAAGCAGCTGCCACAGGCCTCAACATAATTTGTGCGTGCTACGAGCGCTCTGTTTATGCTCACCCCTCAGGCTGAACGGACTTAAATGAGTCACTTTCGCAGCTGGCTAATTGAATACCCTTTAGGAAACATTGACTCTATCTATGGTAAGTGTGAGTGTCCAGAAGCTGTACGATTTGCTCAACATAGACCGCTGTGAAGCTTAAATGAAAAGCTGAAAGAAAAATATTCATAAAGCAATCTAGCATAGAAAATACTCTTGAACTACGTTGAGCAGTTGCAACGACTTATTAATAAAATTTATATATTTTTATTTTTATTTTATTATTTATTTTTATCTAGTTATTTATTTATAGGCTCTAATTTTGATAATAACTAAAATTTTATATAAATTAAATTATTAGTCAAAAAATAATGTTCTAATAATATAAAATATATAAAAGATAGAAAAAGCAATTTGGACTAGAAAATGTTGCAACGATTTATCAATTAAATATATATGTATTTTTATTTTTATATACTTATTTATTTATTTATTTTTTAGTACATTATATGTAGACTATGATATAATATTAATAAAAATAAATGAATTTATTAACAGTCAAAAAATAATATTTTGGGCTAGAAAATTTTGCAACGATTTATTAATTATATATATGATTTTTATTTTTATATATGTACTTATTTATTTATTTATTTTTTAATACACTCTAGGCTATAATTTAAATACTAACAAAAAAACTATAAATTAATTTATTAACCGTCAAATAGAAATATTTTAATAATATAAAATATATAAGATAATAAAGGCAATCTATTGATTTATTTTTTTGATACCCTGTGGACTATAATTTAAATATTAATAAAACAATAATCGTAAAAAAAATATTTTAATAATATAAAAAATTATTTTAATAATATAAAATATATTTTTATTTTAATTTGTACTTTTAATAGTACATATTATTATTATTTGTTTTAATGAACTTACGACACTGAGGATAATAATAAGATAATTCAATTAATACTTACATTTTAATTTTTAATCTTATATGTATTACATTTATTAAATGTTTTTAATGGACTAAGTACACGGATGACTCTGATAACAATTTTGAAAAAATTCAAAATAATTTAATTATCCATCAAAATAATTTAAAAAAATATATAAAATATTTATAACAATTTGCATTTTATTTTTTACTCTCAATTCTTAATTTTTCCATATTTACGTTATATCACTTTCTACACACTGCTAAGACCCGTTGGCCTTTACATCAGCTGTCTAGAAGTTGGAATATTGCAATGTTCATGCATTTATTTATCTCTCTCGGTATTTATATAACTCTGTGCGTTTTCTTTTGTATTTTCTCTTTGACAACAGGAAGTTTGAGATCTCTTTGTATGTCAATATCAATATTTATTTTGCACCAAGGAGCACCTGTTATATATGGTAAATAAAATACATTTTGCAAAATGTAAGCATATGGCAGGACTCAAATATTTGAGGTAAGCTTTTTTTCGGCAAAGAGTCGAATTATATACGTGCTCAGTAAATTTTCTTTAGCTTTTATAGTCTTCAGTTATGAAGAAAAAGGAATATTTATTAACTATTAGTATATTGGATGGATTGAATTTACGATGCAGAGCTATTGAAGAACAAATGCACCGAATTTCAAATCTAGCCTACAAAATTTTTACGCCTATCGAATTGACAGACGAACAGATTGAGGTGCCTGGATTGAAACAGATTCTGAACCATTTCAAAAACTACAAATACTTTACACTCTTACACTCTTTCTGCATTTTTTTTCTTACTGTTACATACCATTAAAAGCAGCCAACACACCCTGAATTGTAATTTTAAATCGGTCTCGAGTTTAAAAAGTCTGCGAACAGAAATTTAGCTTTTTCAGAGTTGGTTTTAAGAACCATCAGATGGTTTAAATGATATAAAGTGAGTAAAATTAATATTCATTTTTGTATTTGCTTCATTTTTCGTATACCTATTTATTAACATTTTTGTTGGTATAGTCCAGTCTGATTATGTATGTGTAGGAAGTTAGGTCTCAAATAATATGGTCATTTTCGACTTGATGATAGATAAATTCACATATTTTAAATCTACTATCATACCAAACATGTTTTCAATATATTTTTAAGGCTTTGGAAGGCCAGCAGAGAATATCTATCATAGAGGACGAACAAGCTTTCGGTTGTCACTTTCATAGCTAGAGCTCAAGGGCATATTTAAGAGACTTTGAGTTAAGAGCTAGTCCAGTTGGTCTTGAGTGTGTAGACGTCGGAGAATTCTTCTTGTGCGGGGTCTTAAATAAATCATTTACCTAGAAGCATGGGCAGACTGTTTTGGATTGAGAAGAGGTAAATCCGAAAAAGTATGATTAAAAGAGATTCACTATTTGTTGTTTTTATTTTTATTGTATAAGTGGATTAGGGTAAAGTTCACTCGACGACCAATTGTAATTTGTTTCGGCTGGATTTCTTCAGATATTGCATTTCACAATTACAATGGTAATTGCGCATTCGATTCGGCTGGCGACTGGTTTTCTTCATAAGTGGGCGTGGCTGGGGAGCTGCCTACTTTGGGTTTAGGGCTACAATGTAGCACAGAGTCGGCGGCGCTTTGGAGACCCATCGGCGCCGCGCAATGCCATCAAAGTCTGTTCGCCTGTCTATGTCTCGCCCTCTCTCTCTCTCTCTCTCTCTCTCCCGTTTTTTCTTGCTGTCTGTGTGCCAGTCGCCGTATTATTGTTTCGCGTCCATATGTCGCCAGCCATTTGAACAGCAGCTATAAAACTGCATCGCTTTTCGCCTCTGTCTTTTGGTCAAGTGCAATGGCTATCGAAATGCGTATGGCAATTGGGAATGGAAACGGGGATTGGGTATGGCAATGGCAATGGCAATGGCCATGGCAATGGCAATGGGAATGGGAATGGAAATGGGCGAAAGGAATGGATATATGTCGCCACTTTGGCCATTAACCGTGCTAACGAATATTGGCCGGAATGTTGCCCAGCAGCGATACCAAATTGAATGCAGTGTGTTGCAAGCGATTCGGTGAATGTTGCATGCTGCATGCTGCATGTTGCATGCCCCGTGTCGCAATAAAATCAGTTGACTTTATGAATGCTGCATCCACTGTCACACAGCCCGGCCACAGATCTCGCACTCCTTGGCCGCAGCCAACCAATAAAATCAATTGAATATCAAGCAGCCAAGTTAAATGGGGAATTGCCAAGGCTAGCAGGATGCCAGCAGCCGCACCGAGTGCACAGCGGCAAAACATTTTTAAGCAAAAGCACACACACAACGAGAGCAACTCCGCATAAATATTTAACAAGAAAAAAAAAACGAGAAGATTTTGTATCACAAACATTTGCTTTATGCCATTTCATAGAGTTCATATCGCACAAGAAGCTCATTTCTGTATACCCTGCATACATTTCAGGGTAGATTGGTTTCCTGAAAATGTATGTAGAAGGAGGAGCATAAATAATACATATATACAATATTATATAGACAAATCTTGATCAGTATGACGAGACGATCTGAGACGATCTATGATATTGTCCATCTGTGTCTTTTGTGAGTGTCTGTACGT
This sequence comes from Drosophila navojoa, assembly GCF_001654015.2. The sequence goes on along the minus strand of NW_022046123.1, from coordinate 16,426 downwards.
CTGTATGCCTGTGAAAATTGTGCATAAGCTTCGCAGTATGAGTTTTTCATTGTATTTCGATACGTTATCCCATTTCCTCACAATCGATAAAAATCGATAATTCAATTTCCTTTTTTAAACGTAGCTTGAATGGCACACAAGGTGGAAATTTCAAATTTAATGTGATGAATACACCGATTTAGCAAGGCTTGAATACCACCCCTTTTCCATCTACTAATTTGCATTTATTTTAAATTGCATAAATTTCTGCTATGAGCTTTGCTCTGCCTATGAATATATAATTGTAAATATCATCATCTAATAAATTGAAAATAAATTAGCAAAAGCTATCTGACATTTGCACAATAAGGCGCACACAATAAGGCTTTAAAGAGTAGTCCAAGCTCGGTCAAAGCGCAGCCCAGGCTCAGCTGAAATGCTGACCAAGCTCTGCCTAAGCTCAGTCCAAGTTCACCTCAAATGCTGCCCACGCGCAGCCCAGTCTCAGCTTAAATGCGGCCCAAGCGCTGCCTAAGCGCTGCTAAAACGCTGCCTAAGCCCTTCCCAAGCGCAGGCAAAGCGCTGCCCGAGCTCAGTCCAAGCTCAGCTCAAGCGCTGCCTGAGCTCACTCCAAGCTCAGCTCAAATGCTGCTCAGGCGCTGTCTAAGCTCTTTCGCAGCGCAGCTAAAGCTCAACTAAAGCTACGTTAAAGCTCAGATAAAGCTCGGCCTAATGTCCACCATAGCTTAGCGAAAGCTCAGTCCAAGCTCAGTTAAAGCGCTGCCCAAGCTCAGTCCAATCACAGTAAGCAGAGCCAAAGTGTGTGTGTGTTTTTAAGAGTTGATGTATGTGTGTGTGTGTGTTTGCTCTGCATGTGCAAATGAAAAGAACAATGATTGGATTAACAGCTCTTCGAAGGGGTCAGATTGTTTGCTAGTGTGGATTTTCCGCCTGGAGTGCTCTTGTTTATAAACTAAGAACACTTGCATGCATTCCAGGAGATGTGTTGAAAGCATTTATCAATTGAAACAAATTTTAAATTGTTGCTAAAGGTATATTTAATTCGATTTATTTATTTATTTAAAGTAAGAATATTTTTCAATATAAAGTAAGTTTGGATTAAAGTTTATAGCTAAATAAATATTCGTATAACTTTGGCTTATATTAAATTCAATTCTTATTCAGCTCTGCTGACTAGCAGAGAATAAATAATTATTTGTTTTTTTTTTTTTCTTCTTCTTTTTAATATTTACTTGTCTGCCTGTGATTCGTTTGCCTTGTGTCAAAGGCAAATATTCGAGTAGTATATATTTTCAGTCGTTCGTTGAGTGGCGAAGTCGCATTGATTGGCAGCAGACGCTGCGTATACTTAACGTAATATTGGGCAACGTCTTAAGCACTTGCAATGCATAATCAAAATGCTGCTCACCTACCCGGGCCCAGACAGACATTCGACAAAGTACTTCAGGCAATGCCAATGCCAATGTCGCCCAGCCAAATGGTCCATAAAGCGTATTACAAGTAGCAGCTGAGTGCGGGTGGACATGGTGGTGGCAGAGGGGAGAGGGCGTAAAACCTTGCCACAAGCGGCACCAAAGTAGTGCTTGAAGTACAAACGTACGCATTTTTACCTACATATGTATATGCTTATGAGTAGTTCGACGTGGGCGTGGGCATGGGCGTGGCCGTGCGCGACTTTCATTAAACTCATAAAAAAGTGAATAAAAGCCGAGGCAAGCAACCGAAGGAGGAGCAGGAGGAGGAGCAGGAGTAGAAGGAGGCGGTAGCTCAGTTATGGTAAGCAGCCTGGACAGCTGGCAATAATCAGCGGCAGTTTTTGTTTGGGAGCCGCGGCTCTCGTCCGCCATTTGGCATCTACATTTCCATCAACATCGTCATCATCATCAACATCATCAACAACAGCATCAGCATCATCGTCATCATCATCATCATCATCTTCATCTGCGGCGCGCATCATAATCAACATGAAAATCAAATTTGAATTTATGAAGCAGCAGCCGGAATAAAAGCCCCAATAGAGTGGGGCCATGAGGTGGGCTACTACTGCCGACTGCCGACTGCCGACTGCTGAGTGAGTAAGCCGACTGAGGTGACTGAGCTGACTGAGGGGCGGGGGGGGGCCCACAGGAAACCATCATCAACTTACTTTTGCTCATTTTCATTTTCATTTTCTGTGCACTCGCCTTTGCCTTCGCCTGCGCCTTGTTGGCCTTGCCACGCCTCTGATGCGTCGGGCCGTCGCTTTCCACGTGGTTTATCAACATTTTTTGGCCCAGTCGCCCGTTGCCAGTTGCCAGTTGTCGGTTGTTGTTTTTGCTGCTTGTATGCCTTTGTTATGCCCATGGAGAGGGTATTGTAATATAGTCATGTGTAATGCGGCATATGGAGAGAGAGAGAGATAGAGAGAGCGAGAGAGCGAGGAAAGCGTAAGGGATCTGCGCGAAAGATGTTTCAAATTTGATTAAGGCTGATATATTATATATGTTTTATATATGTATATTCCTGAGCTAACATAAGTAATTATAGACTTATATATAATCTGATCATTTATCGATCTTCGATAGATAGATTATCGATTCTCATTAGGCTGCGATCGTGTCCTCTGCTTAAAACAGGGTATTTTAGCGTCGGTCACCCAGTACTCTGTCTGTATTTTATTCATATGTTTTCTTTTTGCTCTCGCTCAATTTTTGCTTTTGTTTCGCCTGGTCGGGGTCCAGAAGGTGCACCACATGCGTTGCATTAAGGTCGAAAGCATACGGTGTTGTTCAACTGGGCTGTGGCCACGCCTCCGTCTGCCACTCGCTCTGTACTTGTGTGATTGTCTTCCACATATATTCATTTGTTGCAATTACATTCGGCTTGGAGCTCGTCTTTCCTATTTTTTTTTTCTCTTTGCATTTTTATTTCAATTTTATTTGCATTTTTTCTTTTTCCTTCTGGTTTCATGCTCGTCGGAATCATTTAGCATAGTTTCGGATAGTATGTGTGTGTTGTTATATATGTATGTGTATGTGTGGGTTATATGAATTCCATTAGAGCGTCAGCCAAGTTAACTTCTTGAGTGCGTCGTAGCGTGTGAAAGAAAATAGCGTCGAGCAGTTACCTCCTTTTTAATAGCTTGGAAAGAAATGCATCTTTAATTAAGATATATATTCATGCATGTAAATATACATACATATATGTATGTGTATGCCTGCAATATGTATATATAATCACCATTAATTGATGCACGGTAGGTTCGCTATGAAAAAAAAAATGTATGTACATACTTATATTTATATAAGGAATCGGCTTAAGGAAATATATGGGGAGTGGCCGACTATGAGATGCCCTGAAGATGCGAGAAACCCTAAGTCGCATGGTGGAGCCCACAGCTCCATAGGCTTTTCTACATGGACTTTACTAACACCGCCCTCTCATTGGGCCTTTACCTAAAGTATAACAAACAAAACAATCTTGAACAAATACATATAAAGCTAAATGTAATACCTGGAAACTCTGACTATAAAAGTGTTCATCGATAGCACTAAGAGAGTTATCGATTATCTGCAATAAGTTTGATATGCTTGTGTCTTATTAGCAAAGTATATAATTATATATTTAATTATTAATCGATAACATTTGGGCAGGACAATTAATCGATTATTTGAAATTTGCTTAATATGCTCGTGCCTTAATACTAAAGTTATATTTATTTGTTATTAGATTTTATTAGGGCAGAAAGAATGATGGATTATTGGAAATAAGTTTGAAATGCTCCGCTATTGATACTTGAGTTCTATTTTCTTGTTAATCGATAACATACACATACGAAGAGCTAGCGATTATCTGAAATAAGCCTAATATGCTTCTGTCTTATGGTGAGCTATATATAAAATTGGTTTTAGTAAGAAGACATTAGGTCAGCCGGACAGTCAGATAGACCATCTCAGATCCACACGGCTGATTGTCCTTATAAGGACGAGTATGCCTCGTATCTGTTACATGCCCTACAATTAAGGCCATTGTATCCTGATTTTCAATTTTCGGTGGCTGAAGTCAAGTGATTATATTTCACATTTTCGTTTCACAATCACCGCAAACAAGACAATATAGCTTCCTAATTTGGTAAGTTAATCTATTGTGTCGCTGTGCGTAAGTTTATTAATCAAGTTAGGGAGTGATTGAGGTTTGATTTTCGCACTAATTTGAGCTAAAGTTAGGTTTACGTAAATATTGAGTTGCATCTTAAGCCTCAAACTCATTTGTGCACACACATATACATTCGTATATATGGATATGTATGTATGTATGTTCGAGCTGTAGCTTAAAGTCTCACAGTAGATTTAGCTGCAGTTAAAGGATGAATACTTTGGCATATGGCATTAAGCATATCATCGGCTCTATCGATGACACAGTGGGTAAGGGATTTACTGCTCTATCTGTACCTCCCTCTCTTCTCTCTCTCTCTCTCGCTCTCTCTCTCTCTCTCTGTCTCGTCTCTCTAGGGTAATCCCTTTAGCTTTTGTTATTGCGGGCACGTTAAACAAATAATACGTATACGTTTACTTATTGCGTATACGTAATATCTGTCTACTTAAAGCACTGTGCACCAGCAGCAGCAGCAGCAATTTGGGGGGCGGGCGCTGTGGGGGGCGGGCAGGGCAGCTGGACGAGATGATAAGCATCAACTAAGCAGTTGGAATCTCCTGCTATAGCTAAAGCAGTTGCCACAACAAGAGCTTCTACTCCAGCTGCCGTTGCCTCATCAGCTCTTGTTTTGCTCTCATTGTTTCCTTTATGATTCAAGCATATGTGTGCTCGCGTGTGTGTGTCTGTGTGTGAGTGTGTGTGTGAGTGTGTGTGTGGCTGTGTGTGACCTTGTCTGTACTGGCTCCGTTTGTTCTGTTTATCTCGCATTGCACTTGCCACGCCCCAGTCCTCATCCGTCGCCAGCGTCCTCCAGGACCTTTGGCTGGCTTTGTCCTTCGAACTACAAGTCGTGGCTCCTTTGGCAGCTCAATTCGCCGCTCCTTCAGCTGACGACGACGACAACGACGGCTGCCGCCTTGCCGCTTATTGAGAGAACAGCTCTCGGCTGTCATTGTTGTGCGCGCGGCCTTTTGTTATTATTTATTTGGCTTGCGCTGAAGGGTTTAGTGCTCTGCAGACCGTTGCCAGCTCCCTTGGCCAACAACCTGTGCCAGGACATGTCGTTGGCTGTCTTTCGGCTGGCCCGGCTGCTGCGATGAGCGTCAGCTGCTTAGCCTCAATGGTCGCGTTTATTGGCTCGTAAATTTTTTTATTATCAGTTTAAATTTAATTTATCTCAGAGATCCGTCAGATGCAGCCCACACCGAAACAGCTAGCAGATAGCAGCTGGCTGATGGGTGTGGCGCTTGGTGGCAAATAAATACGTCAAAATCAAAGTGCGGCGCGGCAACAACACAAAAGAGACGCAACCGAAGCGAACCTGTCAAAAGGCGAGCAAAGGGTTGTGGCGTTCAATTTTGGCAGCCAATGGCCGGGGTAGGGGCGGTGGGTTGGCTTAACTTGGCCAACATGTCTGGTTAGTTTCAGTTGGCCTTTGATGTTGCCATTGTTGTTGCCGTTGTTATTGTTGTTGTTGTGCTTAACTTTTTGAGCTCGTTTTTATTGTTATTAAGATTCGGTTTGGCCTTCAATTTGAATGCGTGCTCTGCTCTTTTTATGGCTCCAGCGGCACCTGATTCTGTATTGGTGTGTGTGTGTGTGTGTGGGCATGTGTCTGAGTGTGGCTCTTGGGAGACCCATTAACAATGGGCATTTGGTCATGCCCCACGCATACTTATTAGACTCTAATCAGTTGCGACCATCGATGGCAACTGGTGGCAGTTGCTCCCGAGCAAACGCCTGACGAGTGTGTTCCAAGAACTGTTATCAGAGAGGTCGTCGAGTGTGTTCCCAGAAATGTTTTCATCAAAAGAGGCTAGACATCAGGTGGTCTCAGTATTGGTAGCGAGAAAGATTATGAAAAGAAAAGCCTTCAGTGAAAGAGAGAGAGAGAGAGAGGGAGAGAAAGGGAAGGAAATTGAAAGGGAGAGCACGAGATAGAGAGAGTGAGAGATGGGAGAGGAAAGAGTTTAGATATTAAGCTGACTGAAGACAGTGAGAGAGAAAGAGAGAAATGGAAAGAGGTACAAAAAGAGAGAGTGAGACATAGAGAGAGACGGAGAAAGAGAGTGAGCGATGGAGATGAAGAGAGAGACAGAGAGGGATACAAAGAGAGAGAGTATAAAGAAGAGAGAGAGAGAGAGATAGATAGAGAGAGAGAGAGAGAGAGAGAGAGAGAGAGATAGATAGAGAACAAAAGAGGGGGAGACAGATACAAAGAGAGAGAGAGAGAATAAGGGGTAGAGATAGATGGATAGACTAAGAGAGAGGGCGAATGTGAAAAATCAGAATATATATAAAGAGAGAGAGAGATGAGAATCAGAATATTGAGATACAGAGAAGAATCAGAATAAAGAGAGAGAGAGAAAAATAGAAATTAAATTATAGAGATAGAAAATGCGAACGACAGAGAGCGAAAGAAATATGGAGAGTGTAAAATAGGAAAAAGAAAGTGGCCTAGAGATTAAGCTCATCATAGATCATAGAATAGCATAGATAAAAATTGAGATTAGGGTATTTATGTATGTACGTAGACATATAATCACGTAATCATAACTTTATTTGAGCTGAGTAGAGTCCCGTTTACTTTCATTTCATTATGTTCATCATTAGTTCTATTTTTTTCGATTTTTTTCTATATTTTTCTAATAACTATGCCTCTGCAAATTCATAGACGAAATGAGGGCGATTTCGTTTTTGAAAATGTCAAAATAAAGAATTTCCTTTTTCTTATGCTTGACCATTCGCCTCGGGCGACTGCGATTTCTGCTACGGGTCATGTTGTTGCTCGCTCTCTTGTTCTTCATCTCTCTCTTTCACACACACACACACACACACACACATTGTACAGCAGTCTCGGTTCGGTAGCCCCTTTTGGCTATTGAAATGGCACCAAAACATAAAAGATGAAGCTAAATAAAAGTGAAATTCTTTGAACGGTATTCGTTCACCGCTTATCGCTGTGGTCGCTCGTTGCGGCAATGCCACTGCCTCTGGCTCTATCAAAAGGTTCATCTAATGGGGCATCATCCATTCGGGTTTGAACAAGGCCAAAACTGTGCAACAACAACAGTATGAACAACAATTACTATGGTGAGTGTGTGAAAGAGAGAGAGAGAGGGAGAGGGAGAGAGAGAGAGAGAGAGAGAGTAGTACGAGAATGGAATAGGGAGCTGTGCTCTGCTGGCCGTTCAACTGTACAACTGCAGCAGTTTCCGCATTTGAATTGATTTGGATGCGGCTTCCAACGGTCGCCCGTGCATTCAATTCAGCCAAACAGCCAAAGACTTTTATTGTTGTCGTTGTTGTCGCTCGTTGTCGTCGCTCGTTGCTTGCTGTTTGTTGTTTGTTGTTTGTCTGTTGTTGCTGTCTCGCATTGTGCAATTGAAAGTCAAGGCATTATTTCGCTGTAGTCGTATTGTTGTATGTTTTGCACTCGCTAGTCAAAGCACTAAGCCAAATGTTTAACAGGCAAAATAATGCAAGCAACGGAGGATTTCCTATGCGAGAGGGCGACAGGGAGCGAGAGAGAACGAAAAGGGCTTGACTTAGAAATGGAGAGCAGGCAGAAGGTTAAGGGGAATCTATGGGATTAGAAAGGTTAATAGGCTGACTTGAGGTTAGTGTGATTGACTAACAGTTATCCTTTACAAACGAACCAACTGAATGAGAGAGAGAGATATGGAAAGAGAGGGATAAAGATGGTATATGATCTACTACATGGCAATATATATAGGGTACTCAGTTAGGAGCTAAGTTTTGAGAACGAATATCTACATTCCTGAGGCATCTACTTGTTAATCTAAACTCCTTTCAGGCACCCAATCAACACCAAAATCTGGGCAATGAATCGAGAACTAATGTGCTTGCTTATTAGCCCAGAATTGACGGCCAGAATATTCAAGCCGCTGGCACTCCAGTTTCCATGTCAATTGTGCCGTCTCTAGCGACATTCGTATCGTTGTCATTCTCGTTATCGTTATCGTTATCGTTGTCGTTATCGTTGTCGTTATCATCATCTACGATAGCCACAACACAAAAGCAAACCGTTGAGATTATGTCGTTCCTACCTTGCAATGAAGCTGTCATAGAGCAGAGGCAGCAGCAAGGACTTGCCGTGAATGAAAGGAAAGCTGAAGCTGGCAAAGGAGTCCATGAAGAAAGAGGGGAGTGCGGGGGGGGAGGGGGCAGTGGTCAACAAAGGATTTCTGTTGTATTAAAGCCTGCTTAAATGGGTATCAGCTCAAGCTGATTTAGCGCCAGGGCCAGCCCATTGTTGTTTGGCTCCGGCCAAGCGACTTATTGTTGTTGCCCCGGCTGCAGCAAGCAGGATAATGATTTAGAATCAGGAAGGGAGTTTTAAATTAAAGCCCGACTAAAGTCAGGAAATCAATGGGCTCAGCCCAACACCAGATTCACAGATCACAGATCGCACTAATACAATAGCCGATCAATTTAACTGCATTCGAATCACTTTGAATACAATCCGAAATCACGACATGAGACTCAACTTGGACTGCAAATGTCCCCATGCCACATTCATGTAATTGAATATGATATCACACAGACTGCAGAGTGCATAGTGCATAGTGCATAGTGCAGTTTGCAGTTTGCTCTGCTGGCGTTTCAATAGCTTAATTTGACGACGGGGCCAGGTGCATAGGCACCTGTAGCTGGCTTAAGGGATTACGGCTGGGGGTGAATTGCATTCGGGAGGCAAGGGAACTACTGTGTTGATTATTTAGCATGCATAGCATAATACGAATGCAGCTTAATTAACGCAGTCGTGTAAAACGCCACACATACATATATTGTACACATACACACATACATATATGTATTTGGCTGCTGGCGAGCCTTATGGATGGCATTGCAGCGTCGAAATGCCATCAGCCTAGACTCGGACAATAGAGCTTAACATTTATAATGCAGCAATTAACTGATATGCAATGCTGCGTATGCGCAATGCATAATAGTAAACAATCAAAAAAAATAAATAATAATAATAAAAACAAGCAAAGGTTGGCTTGTGGAAGCACTGCTCGACTAGCAGATACCCTGCGATCTGCTGACTGTTCAAACGGTCTCTGAATACTTTGCTGAATGCTAAGAGAACTCAAATTGATCCGTGTGAAGATCTATGTGAGAGCGATGCTCTTACTGAACTGTGAGATGTGGGATGAAGATCTGATGGAGACCTGTCCTCTTGTACTTTCTTCGAAGCTGTTCTGTATGATGAAGATCTGACTAAGAGCTGTGCTCCTGCCCAGTCCTTCCTGTGAATACAAAAAGGTCAGAGCATAACTCTTGGGGGAAATCAATTTCTGTAAGTTCTAATCTGTATAATGAAGATTTGACTAAGAGCTTCTATCTCACGCAGGCCTTTCTCTGAATGCCTCAGCCAAAGAATTTAAAATCTATGCGAAGAAGATATGTCCTCTGCCACAGTCTTTGCCTGTCACTTAAAAGAGCTCAATTTAAGCTGTAAGTAAGATCTGATCAGGTAAAGTACAAGATTAATGAGCCTGTGACAGTCAAATAAATCGATAAATCGATATATCTATATCGAATATTTAATGCAGATCGGATCGTATTCAATCAATCATTTGGAACCGGCAAATCGAATCAAGCTGAATGGATTTTAGCTGTTAAACATATGGGATATTTCATGGATTAAGTCATGTGCTCATAATCGTCATACCTCGTTCAACCAATTCGGAATGCATTATGCACAACATGAGCAAAAACGATGAAAAACTTTAATCGAATGGCATTTTCATTCAAATTAAAGATTGCATGTATGTGTATATATGTGTGTGCGTGTATGTGTGTGGCTTTTGGTAAAATATCCTGCTGTCAGCGGCTATCGATGAATGCTTTAACAGTTTGCAATTGTTTACAAAATTTTAATCCTTTAATGCCATAGCAACAGCAACAGGAGTCGCCACAAAAGGCAGCACATCCAACGGTATATAGCTGAGTTGAACAGCCCAAAAGCTGCGGCGACACGTGTGTGCATAAGTGTGGGTGTGTGTGTGCCTGTGTGTGCCTGTGTGTGGGCGTGTACTTTGTACACATATTCGGGAGCTTATAGTAAGCGTTTAACATTTCTGCTTACATTTTCAACGCTCACGTGTTTCTCGAACCGCTCCGCTGGCCAAACAAAGCGCACTTTGAAGCGGCCAAAAGTCTGCATAAAGAACTACGGCACACAGACACTCAGCCAACACACACACACACACCCACACAATCGGCCATGTACGACAGACAGCAGCTATTGAATAAAAATGCTTTAATAACAGTGCACACAAAACATGATTTATGAATATATTGCTGCTGTTTTAACTAACTCTCCAGATGAGTCAATATTGTTGTTAATTGGTTTTATTTGATTTCATACAAGCACAAACACACACATACACACAGCATACGTATATACATGTGTTTAACATGCTGTGATTCAGTAGTTGTTCTGCAATGGAGCGCATGTAATTTATATTGATATCAACAGTTCCTTTGTCTATTTTCTGCGTATATTTTAGATGTCGACTGAGGCATTACGAAGCGACCCAAACTAATCTGTCCATATAGTACATGTAGATCGATGTAATGCTGGCTTTAAATTAACCGGATCAGAAGTTACAAATTCAACAATACAGAAAGTTGCATAAAATAATCTTAATTTTACATAATTAAAGCTTTTAATTTCATTTTGAAATAATGTTTGTTTGCCATATGCTAGAGCTATAATAGCACATAAACATATTAGTCATAACACTTTAACAGTAACAATTTAACAGCAGTATCTTAGTAGCTGCCCCAGTTTAGTAGCCACTGTTTTACAGTAATAATTTAACAGTAGTACATTAACAGCAAACCCTTAACAGCCAGACTTTAACATCACAATCTTAGCAACAGCTCTTTAACAGCACATCCAGTTTAACGCAGCCGTTTTACAGTAACATTTGAATATCAGTATATTAACAGCAACCACTCTATAAACAGCACTTCAACATAAAAGCCTTAACAGCAGATTCTTAACGGCAGTTCTTTAGCAGCAGCTTCTTAACAGCATCTCCTTAACAGCATCTAATTAACAGCAGCCCCTTAAGCGCATTTCCTTAACAGCATCTCCTTAACAACATCACCTGCTTAACAGTAACACTTCAACTGCAATATGTGTATTGTAGAATTTTTAAAAGAAACACTTTAATATCAAAACCTTAACAGCACCCCCTTACGAGTAACATATTTAACAGACTGCGCAACCTTAACAGCATTCTCTTAACAGCAGCGTCTTGGGAATAACACCTAAGCAGCAGCAACTTAACTGTAGCACTTTAACAGTAATATTTTAATATTTCAAATCTTAACTTTAACATCAACACTTTAACAGTTAGCTGTTGAAATAGTTAGTCGCTAAGAACATAAACTTCACAGCTTTTGCCGCCCACAGTCGCTTCACCATCTGAAGCTTAGCAGCTTAACTGGAAGTTAACTTTGACAGTTCACACAGCACAGCTTCACTGTAGAGCCCCAACTTTTGCAGCATCTCATCAACTGTAAAACTCTAGCAGATAAACTTGAACAGTTCTTGTTAAGCAATTGCAAACGGACAGAGACTTTTTATCCTGTTAGCTATTTATAGAGCTTCAATGGAATTTTGTTGCTTGGCAGTTTTGTTTGTAGATGCTTTTGTTGTTGTTAACATTAATTGATTAACAGCGTCACATTAACATTCATATGCATGCCAGATCTTTGACGAGCCACAAAAGGAGGCCAAGCAGCATTGAGAGCCTTGGGGCAGGTGCTCAAATTTTTTGTTGAACTTTTCCTTTTCATTTCAAGGACTCGGAGCTGGTCGTGGGCTTCGATGCTTGTGGCATGGCTTTGCCCACAGCCGGAAGAAACTTTGTTGACTTGCCTCACGTTGTTGTCGTTGTTGTTGCGGATGTTGCTGTTGCTGTTGCTGTTGGCATTTCTTGTGAGTCGATGTCGATGGCAATGTCTAGACTTAGGTGGCATTTATTGTGGCGCAAATAAGTCAAAGCGGGCGTGTAAATAAAAATACAAGCTGTAAATAAATTGAAGCTGTACAAATGGCAGCAGCAACAACATCGACCAGTACAACAACAACAACAACAACAACAACATGCCGATAACAACAATGGTTAATTTGTTGTGCGAGCAAAAACAAGTTGGCAAAACTTTGTTGATCGCCGCACGCTGGGGAGAAATGTTCCGTTGTGCAAGGTTTTCAATGAGTTTCCTTTCGCATTTCTGCATGCTTTCTTTCCTTTTTTTTTTCTGTGTTATTTACTCTGCTATTTTTGTGGTACCTCTCTGCTGTTGTTGTTGTTGTTGTTCTTTTTGCTATTTTTTTTTTTTCGCTGCTTGTTTCGCAGTTTATTTAATTTTTTGTTGTGCACTGGTTTAATGTTAAAGTTGTTGCTGCCTGCTGAGAGGTTTCTATATATACAAAAAAAAAACAGAAAGAAGAAAAGAAAAACAAAGAAAACCCCACTAATTAGGCAGCTGCTGGCGCGGCTCCAGAGCTCGCCTGAAATGTGGCTTAAACTTGTGTAATGGCTGCAATGGCGCGGCCAATACTTGTTACCCTAGCGATTTTTAATTGACAGCAAAAATTGTTGCATACTTTTCGGGGCCAGCAAAATATTTTCGCTTATTTCTCCTATTTTTTTATTATTTCTTTTTTTTTTTTTACGCTTTGCTCGGTGGCCATTAATAAAGCTTAGAGCTGAAAGCGAACGGGCGACATGTCGCATCAATGAGCAGCCACAACGACTCGACTGGGCCATGTCAATTGCCATTTACGTCAACAGCAGCTGCAGCGCCAGCTGGCAAAGCTACCAAATACCCTGTAAAGCCGCTCAGTTCGTGAGGCGCAAAAGATAAAGAGGGAGAGAGGGAGAGAGAGACTGAAAGAGATAGAGAGAGTGGGAGTGATTCGCACAGCCTAGGCCAGGTAGTCATAGCAGTTAAATACACACACACACATATATACATATACATATACATATACATATATACATTTACACAGCCACGCAACTAAAAGGCGATGCCCAGATTGATGAAGAGCGCGCGAACTGAAGAGGGGCGAGCCAGATAGAGGATGCCGCAAAAAATGGAAAACCACTTCTTCTTCTTTCTTTTTTTTTTTGCTTTATCAGAGCGAGGCTGAGTTGTTAGTCGATCGGGTTAAGTTTCAATTCGTTGCAGCGAGCAAATTCGTAAAATGACTGAGCAAACGCTTTGATTTATGAAGTTATTGACTATAAGTGTGTGAGTGTGCGTGTGTGTGTGTGTGTGTGTGTGGGTGGGTTTGCTTTGGCATGTGTGCTGCACTCATATCCACACACACTCAACCCAAAAACAAAAGCATCCACACCCTAGAGGCGCATTTGTTGCACTGCATTCGTCGCTTTGGCGCTCGCGCATCGTTTCTCGGCGCCTCTCCCCGCCCACTTTGCCGCGTGCCTTTTGCCGCTCCTCGCCTCACCCTAATTCAATAAAATACAGCTGACTGAGTGCTTGAATCATGACCCGGCGATTTGAAATGTTTGCGCCCCAGCGTCGAGTGTTTGCGGGTGGACGAATCGAATGGTGGGCGTGGGCGTGGGCGTTGGTATGGGCAGACTTTGCTCTTGGTTGGAGTTGTGCGATAAAGCTCGGCAGTTGCTGAACACGCTCCATGGGGAAATCTCTTTTGTTTTTTTTTCCATACCCTAAGCCCAATGAAACGCGAATAGCCCAAAAGACTGGGTATGATGAGTGCGAGCAGGCACTGAGCAGTTGGTCTGGGCTGGTCAGAGGCAGTTAATTGATCTCAAGGACTGGGACTAGTACTAGGAAAAGGCTCCTACATGTGGAAAATGCGATACAAACTGATCCCGCTGTTCTGAGCAACTGACGAATACTGTTACAGGGTATCTGTCGGTTAGTCATGCCCGACTGCAGCACTTTGGCTTCTTTTTTTGCCCCTTGCCTTTTGCCAGTTTGCGCGGATTTTTGCACACACTCAAACGGCAACAATGCAACGGGAAATGGGTAATGGCACGAGGCGTTGGACGAGGGGGGCGTGGCCAGAGGATACAGGGATACAGAGGGAAACAGGAAACGGTGCAAAGGCGTCGTAGGGCACAAACGATTTTGATTCAATAAACGTCAATGCCTCGGCCCGGCTTCAGCTAGATTTTATATGGTATATGACTGAGAACTGGGAACTAATAAACCAAAGTGTTTTCAGCTGCAAATTCTTTGAAGTTCTTTAGCCAGCACACACACACACATACACAGAAGCATATGGACCTAAGGCACTTGAAGCGCAGCATCAAAGTGGCAACAGTAGAGCTCTAAACTTGACTTTCATAGATAATCATGATTGCAGCCAAGGGGATAAGGATGAGCACCATAAGCATAGCATGGAGCAATGGAGCAGTTGGCGGGGTGCGCAGCGGAAAGTGGGGCAGCTGAAAGTTTATTTTACCTGGGGTACTTTGGCAAATGCATTGGCTTCAGTTATGAGCTCGATATGACAGCCAAAAACTAGCCAAAAAAGCTGTGAAAATGAAAACGCAGCACGGCACGGCATGAATATGGAATACCCTTGGTAGTAAAAATAGTAGCAGTCATAATGATAATAATAATAATAATGAAAATGATAATAATAATTGAGCATTCTATAATTGATATACGCTCGGTATTCATAATTCTCATTCAAGTCAAGTCATATAAATATATGATATGATTATTATAATATTTCATTCTTATCACTGGGAGTTAGTTAGTTTTAAGTACTTCTGTATCCATGACTTTAATGTGTTCTAATTCGACTCTGATAATAAAATGGTAGAGTATGGGTTTAACGACACTCAAGGGACGGTCGTAATATCAGTAAGATGCTATAACCTACAAAAATTTCCTATATAAGTTTGTCTTGGGATCAGATTTCCGTCAGTATGGACGCTATAACCAAAATCTACTGTAATAATATATCCATTTACGATTTAATTGTATCGCAAAATGAGTTACGATTAATTGAAACAACAATCGATTATATCGAAAAATAATCGCATTAGTCCACTTCAGTGTCAATGGTACTGGGACGGGATAGACGAACCTAATGATCGCCACACATCTTCCGAAACTATTGTTTATAAATTCTAAGCTCAATATATAAAAATATATTAAGCAAACTTGATATATAAATATATAAAATAAAAAATATATTATATATTTTTTTTGGCATTTTTTTTAAATATCTTTTATTATTTTATTAGAGCACCAAACCTTTGCGTATACCTAATATGCTCTCGCTTTTACCTTGACGGCAGTGCACAGCAAAGCAGAATTCAAATTGACAACCTTATCTTATTCCTACTCCTTTTATTTATTTATTTAGTTTTTTTTTTATTACTTTTTTTTTTCATTCTTTGTTTGTTTCAAAAGTCAGAAAAGGCAGCATCAACAACTCCATTGCTAATAGCTGCACGTTGCACGCTGCACGCTGCACGTTGCACTTGGCAGATGCAAAATGCAAAATGCATTTGTCGCCAGTGCCACATCAGCTGAGGAATTGTTTTGAAACTTTTATATTCGTCTGTGTGCAGCTGAGGTCCTTAGCCGGCATCAGTTGCCAACCACTTGAAGTACAAATGTATTATCAGCTTCCCAGAATGGGATTAGCAAGTGTTGCATTTTGTTATTTTTTTCCTATTTAAGCCAAGTTTATATTTTGGGAAGCAACTAAAACTGAATGATACGGGTCCAGCTTGCATCCGACTGGCGGGGTAACAGGTGCAAGCTGCTCTAAGTAAGCAGCTTTTCAATTGCTTAATCCCATTTGTGGTCAATGAGTTGGTCCGAGAATCCAATGATAGCAAAGAAAATAAATTAGAGTCGGGCGTGCTCGACTAGCAGATGCCTGGAGCTTGTTAAATCGACGAATCGCTCAAAGTTCTGCCAAACCACATAAAAATCGGAAATTGTCGACTGGGAGATACGTCGAGCTTCGGCTAGGCCTAATTTTTTATTCTGATTGTCAATGACTCAAGTAATCAAAATCATTCTTAGTACAAGAGATAGAAGATAGGATAAAATGATAGGAGATAGTGGATAGGAGATAGGAGTTAGGAGATAGGAGATAGGAGATAGGAGATAGGAGATAAGAAATATGAGATATGAGATATGATATAGGAGATATGAGATATGAGATATGGGATAGGAGATAGGAGATAGGAGATAGGAGATAGGAGATAGGAGATAGGAGATA
>NW_022046122.1:59020-70797 GCF_001654015.2 Drosophila navojoa | reverse complement strand
GAGCTTGTCTCTGGATTTTAGCTACTGTATTAGCCGTTTAGTATTATAGGAGATATTTACAAAAACGACACGGGATTAGATATTCGAATATATAACAAGCTTTGCCAAACTCCTCTACCACAGTGCTCAAATCAATTTAATAGTTTCTTTGCTTGCAAAGAATGCAAAGTCAGTCATGCATTTATACAAATTAGTAAAATATTTTTATCAACTCAGTTTGCAGTTATGATTTAAATATACATTGTTTACACAACTGTGACAGGCTGTTGATTGTAGAATGTTGACTTTTCGATGCCCACCTGTTTTCGTTGCTGTCATGCGATGACCTGCGGTCCTGCTTAATATCTTCCGCATAGCTAGCAGCGCCTGGAATGAGATCCGCATTGCTAGCCTGCACATCAAGCATTTCACTGCTGTTAGAGACGTGATTTTGATTGCTGCGCGAATGCGTTTCTATGACGTTAAGGGCCACAGTTTGTGAAACCTGTCGCGATATGCGTGTGTCATCTGAGAAAGTAAATGCTCAGCAATGAATAAATCAGCTTTTGTGTGTTTTCCGTTTACCTCCAACTGCTGCTGCGGCGGCGGCTTCGTTGCTGCTTATTATGCAAAATTCATCGTCACCGGTGTCCCAGGCATCGCTCACCGATTGTTGATAGTCCCGAAAAGTTGACACCATTCCGCCAGCGGCGGTACGATCTCCACGCTGCACCGCTGTCCCACCTCCACCGCCCGACTTGCCGATGTTTGTGTTTGTGTTGTCGAGAAAATCGCGTTTCGGACTGGGCCGCCCGGGCACTGCTCGGCCGCTGTTCTTCCAGAACGATGCTGAGTTGCTTAAAATGTTTGTGACTGCCTTAGCGCCAATTGAAGCGCTATGTGTCGCCGCAACTAATTCGTTCGAATTTGCTGTTGTCGTTGCAATTTTCGGGTTTTCTTCTATTTGCCCTACATTATTGTCCATAATAAATATCGAAGTCCGATGTTAGTGTCAGCGTCATTGCATTTGTAGCAGTGTGACCAACCACGCAAAAGACTAAAAGACGGTGCTTACAGCCAACTGTCTATTATTTGTGTTATTTTTAGTGAATGGGTAGCACTGGGCATCAATGTAAACATGTAAATGAAGAACAATTTTTGTGCCAATAAAATAAAAGGAATAGTTTCTAAAACATATGATTTATTATTGACAAATTTCAATTACAACAATCGTCTATATGTTTATGGTTTTCATATTTCTTTCATAATTGTATTGATGGATTACTGCAATGACTTGCACTTTTTTTTTTTTCATTATTCACCATTTCCAACAATTTAATTTTGTAATTAATTATTAATTATATTGAATGACATTCTTCTTGATAAAAAGAAATTACCATATCCATATATCACCGCAATAAACAAGTATAAAAGTTTCAAACTTTTTATTATTCGGTCACACTGCAATTGAAGCGAGTATTATTTGGTGTGATAAGGAGACGAATTTCATTACTCTTTATAAAATTGCGTACCAAAATATGCTTCTACGGAATTAACAGAGAAACAAGTTCGGCCTAAAAATGCAAAAACAAGAGGAGATCACTACGCGCCTCAAAAAGATCTTCGATTTATTTCTGCGCGACAACTTTTCGACAACCGACAGTGTTTACTTTGAAAAGCTCATAACGCACCTGCAAGCAAAGGGTAAGTTTGTATATACGCCCATGTGTGCGTGTGTGCAACAGGCGAGCGGCATTTCTAACATTGTTTTTGTGTTTCTTTTCCGATAGAGAATGCATTTGTGCTGCAGGTGCCTTTCGTCACGGATTGGGTGGACAAGTGTCTGACTCTAATCAGCGCCGATTTCCATCGAGTGCATCCTAAAGTGATATCGTTTATGCTAAATCTAATCAGTTTCATGACATCGAACGAGTGGATGGTGCTGCGCTTGCGAGAGCTAGACATAATGCATAGGTAATGGCGCATCATCAGCTGCAACTTTGTTGACATCATTGTACGAACTTTTGCAGGGTTGTGTTCTTTATGCAGGCGCAGGAGCGCAACTTTAACCCTTCCATCAAGCTGAGTGGCATCCGCGTGATGAAGGCCGTCACAAAATACAGCATGGGTCTGGCATTTCTACGCATGCAACGTACCTGGATGCTGCTCATCAACTATAGCAACAACGAGCACACGTTGTATGTGGTGCGAGAGGCTCGAGAACTGCTATACGAGATGATATTCAAGTTTTGTGATAAAATGCACGACGAGGCTGTTACCCTAGAGATTTTAGCAGAGATCATGAAGCCAATACAAGAAAATGTCTACATAACAGAGAATACCAGTGAAAGTGCCAGCGGCGAGGAGGAGCGCATTCATGTTAGTGTGGATGATAATGAGCTGCTACACAAGATCTCCTCAACGGTGGATCTTCTATGCTACATACTTCAACAGACGC
The DNA here is from genome assembly GCF_001654015.2 of Drosophila navojoa. The sequence continues at coordinate 68,360 of NW_022046122.1, read as the reverse complement.
TTCTCAGTGAGGAGCGCACGAAGCTTGTTTCCCTTCTTCGGGAGCACCACAACATAGAGATAAACATCTGGAAGCTCGTTGAGATGACGCATAATACTTATTTCATGGAAAAGATGCTCAGCGCGCTTTGCAGCTATCATTTTGCCACGCTAGTTCACGAGAAAATATTGAATCCCGATTGTGGGGAGCCGCCGGAGCAGTTTACAGAGTTTGGACTCGCGTTTTTTAATCTCATGAAATTCTGCATACAGCGCAACGATGGAATCAACTTTGTTAAAATGGCAGAACTGCATCACATACTGTGGAAGAAGCTTGGCAATCGGGTGCCCAAGGAAATCATTATACAGGACGAACGCGTTTCATTTGAGAATCAATTAATTTGCTTTCATATGATGCCTTTGCTATTCTCAATGAAATTCGCCATGAAAATGGCCGACGAGTCGAAAAGCGAATTATTCGATACGTATATTATAAAACTTTTAGAAATGTCCTGCGAGCAAACGTTGCGATTGTGTTACGCATTACGAGACACATTTATCACACCTGAAGGTCGCACCAATTGTAATTTGTTCACACCTGAGCTGGCCTGGAAATGTGTGCACAGCATTCTCTCATTGGAACATATACTGGACCGCGAGCAGGCGGTCACCGTCTGTCAGGCCTTGCTGTATGCCTTGCGTGAGGTTGTGGCCCTTAATCATGCCAGCACTCACACAGAGCCAGAGGATTGCCATGGTGCAAGTACATCGAATAACTATTCCGACATTTATCCACGTGGCTCGGAAGTAATTATCAAGGATCCTAAAGTCTTACATTCCGTGATGGTTGGCCTCCGTACTCTCATCGAACGATTCAAAATCACGTGGAAAGAGTCTGTAGAGACAATAGGTCTGGTTAACTGCTTAGCATTTGTTCTGGAGAACTGCAACATGGACCCAACAGTGAATAAACGGAATGAAACTATAAGAAACTAGATATTAAATCTTATTTAATTGCAGTGCACTGTCCAGGCCCTGAAGCTTGTTCAATTGGCTGTGGAGCATTTCCTGTCCCCTAATATGGCATTGCTTGTCGATAATCTACAGGGTTCGGCTTTGGTTTGCCTGGGTCCGATAATAATCAAGCGAATGCACGACACCGCGTGGGAAGTGCGCGACTCTGCCCTGGAATTGACCACATCCATTGCCTGTATCTCTCGCATAAGTAATTGCTTTTAACACTTTTGAATGCCTCAAGTCTAACTAGTCCTCATATATATTACAGAGTTTCCCGCATTCCAACAATTTCTGATCGATGGCAAAATGCCAACCATCGTTTACGAAATGGCCAAGCATGACAGTGAGCCATATGTGCGTGCCTCTGCCTACAAATGTCTGTCGCAAATGGTACCCATTAATTCTATATGGGAGAACGGACTTAGCCAATTGGATATGGTGGTAAGGATTGGATATTTATTATAGAATAAGTAGCAGCTTGAAATTAGTACAATAGTAAGTAATTTACCATAGAGTACTGCTTATCTGTAAACACTGCTTTAATTATGAACCAAATTAAGTGATGGGTATAAAAATTCCATTTTCTTTGCAGGATCATTTGCTCTACGTGCTTTATCGTGAGAATGAGGATATTGTACGCTCAGAGGCCATATTAACTCTTAGCAAGATATATGATCATCGCAAGATTCCCAGCAAATATAAGAATACATTATTTTCAACGCTCAACTATTGCGTGGTAGGAGATCATCATTGGGAAGTCAAAGTGAATGCCCTTTGCTTTTGGCGTATGGAATTCAATCGTCAACTGAACAATCAGGGCATGATCGATGGCTCCTTTCCCACCGTCACGTTTTCCAAGGAGCACAAAAAGATAGTCACACTAACCAGACGTGAGGTTAGGCTGCGCGTGGCTAAAGTTTTAGCGGAAGTACAACAGTACGGTTACTATGGCATTATTCTTAAGTGCCTTCAAGAGGAATATTCCAAGGAGGTGCTGAGTCTAATAGCGACAGGCATCAAAGCAATGAACGATAAACTAAATGAATATGACTTTGAGATCATCTTAAATGATATTGAAGCGCTAACTCAGCCCATTAACAGTCCCAGATCTAACCCTTCATCAACGATTGAAGAGCCAATGTCAGTTGAACAGGAATTGAAGGAAAGTGAGTTAAACGTGAATTCTGAGCAGACAGACGATATTATCGAATCTATATTAAATGCACAAGACGTTCAACTATTGGAGAATGCATTTAGAACTCAAATGAATATCGATAACGAGGATACAGCGAAACGCCACATCGATGAATTCTATTATAAACAGTTTGCAGTTTCTGTGCGTGAATGGAAACAAGAAATAGGTAAATTTGATTTGGATAAACTAGTCAGACAACAGGAAGAGTGGTTTGATTGTAACGATAATTTGGTTTGCCTTTTGGATGACATACTGAATGCTATAAAACGGGACGATAATATGATATCAGATTGCTATTGAGTCAGTCAAAGTTGTCTAATGTTTAACTATCTAAGCAAAAAATTGTTTTCCTCAAAATAAAAACTATTTTTCATATATACGGAGATTGTGAATTGGGAGCGGTTTTCAGCAATAATACAGATTATTATGGCCCACCGTAAATACAAAAAAAATACTTAGATTGGCTGAAATTATTGCGTTGCAAACGGCTTTCCGATTTCGGAAACATAATTCAAAATTTAAATAAGCCATTCTTATATCAAAATGTGTTAAACGACCTTAGAACCTTGAGATATTTATGAAAAACCGCCTTCTGAAACTTGAAAAAAAAAAAAAAACTTTTACTTACTAATTTATCTCATTTCGCATAAATTTACTTTCAATATATAGTTACCTTCAGTTTTTTTTTTTTTTCAATTATTGTATATCAAAGCAGTCTTGAATTTTAAGAAATATCTATACATATATCCATCAATGCTTAAAAGTACGTTAATATTTAAACACTTATAGACTAGACATGTAGAACAAACTTTTTCAACACCGAAAATACGCTCTCTGGTTTTACAAACGACGATAAATATCAGATTGCAGCAGGGCTCATCTCTTAAAGCGATATTTTTCCTGTATACTCATGTGGCAATGTTATTGTATATATCGGTAACTACCATGCGATATTTGAACTATCATAATTGTGTGACACGGTTCCATCTCCGTAATTTCAAAATGTTATAGTGTGGTCACACGGTTTGACAGACAGAGTTAGTCATGGTGGAAAATTCGAGGAGAGCGTACCTATGCGCAAGAATAAGCTAAGAAGAAAAAGTTGAATATTGATTAAAATTTCTGCAAAAAAAATATATATGTAATTATATATTGTAAATGTCTTTAATTTAAGTGATAAAAATCAAATATTTGTGTAACGTTTAATATTTTAATACGCGACAAAGTACAACGAGTGAAGCTAATCGCACACGAAGAAAGCAAGAAGCAAAAGCACCAATTAAATATACAAAAATAATTAATGCAAAAGCAAAAACTTTTCTTGTGTGTGGCACAACTACAAAATTAAGATTGTAAGCGGTCGCCGTGTACTTTGCGAAAATAATAATAAAAAAAAAAATATATTGTAATGAAAACTACGTTAAACAGAACCGAATCAGAATCAGTTAATAGTGTGATTTTTTGAACCTTTGTCTGTAAGTGAGAGGAGAAAGCTTTAAGCGGAATCCCTTTAAGCAAACATCCCGTCGCCATTTTGAAAGTTTTATATACATACAAACAAAAATATATATATACGTACACAAATACACATAACCAACAGAGAAAATCAACAAAAACATCAGAAACTATTCACGATCCCCCTATATAATAACTATCGCAAAAGCTAAAATAGTGGAAAACAGTGAAAACAAATTCCTAAAAATAAATTCACAAAAATTAATAATCCGTATAACAAAGTGGAAAAGAAAAAACCCCCCGCAGCTGCGACGCAATCAGTAACTGCGACACATATACAGTCGTCTTCTTCACTCTCACACCGATTTACCGAAATCAGTGAGTGTGCGAGCAAGCTAGACTGAAGCAACAACAACAGCAATATTCGTGTGAAAAGGTTTACAACTCAAAGTAAGTCGCAAATGTATTGTGTATAAAGTTTGTCTTTACATATGTTGATTCATCAACACACGTTTGACGTCGTTAGAAACATCACATACATATTTTATTTCCATAGGCAATCAGAAAAAGAAATGTACGTGATTCTATAGCTAAATACTTAAAAGTAGATCATTTGACATTGTTTGCAAATGTGCAACCCTTTTTTTTCAAGTGTCAAGCAATGGACGTAAATAGAACATGCATTGTATATACACACAAATATATTTATTCACATAAATACATGTATACATGTTATGCGCATGCATGTATGTATACATCGTTTGTTTGTAATTTGCTTATATATTTGTGTTCGCTTTCGTTACGTTTTTTGCTCAACGATTTTTTCCCGTTTGTTTTCTTTCCATTTTTACTTACACCAACGTACAGGACCCGGGACCCCGGCTTGGATGACAGCTACGACAAAGGCAAAAAAAGAAGAGAAAAATAAAAGTAAGAGAGTTTGGAAAATTAGCGCTAAGAAGGATAGCCTAACAAAAAAGAGATAAATCAACAGACTGATAAACAATACATAAAGTTAAACTATATAAAGTATATTAACTAAAGTTGTATATATATAACGAGACACAAACCGAACGCAGCAGCTACAGAAGTAAAAAAGAAGAAAAGGAAACAACGTGAGCAACCGTAAACCCGTTAGCCGCTACTGTAGGATAGCGCGAGAGAGGAGCAGGAGCTGAACAGGAAGAAAGAGCGGCAGTAGCATCGTCGAAGCGAGCCAGAGTGACGAAGAAAACAACGGATACGGAGGAAAGGCAGGAAGCGAAGCAGCAGCAGGTCGCGTTTGTTATCGATAAATAAAAAGAAAACTATAAATAAAAATTGATTTTAAGTGCGTGTGATATTTAACGTTAAGCATTAATTTAGCCAATAACCAAAAACAAAAAGGCAAAAAAGCAGAAATTTTAACAAGGAAAGAAGAGAGATTGATCGAACGAGAAAGGGAAAGAGGAGAGAGCGCACTTGGGGTCAAGCTCAGTTTAGATTGAAAAAGAAGAGGAAGAAGCAGCAACAGTGTTGGAGAAGCTTTTAACAGTGAAAGCAACGAAAAGCAAGAAATTACTATGACATACTCGCACAATAGTGTTAGAAACAACATTAAAATGACAACAGCATCAGCAACAAAGTCTATACGCTTGAAAAAGGGCGCCTCAACCCCAACACCGCCCCCAACATCCACAACAACAATAGATACAGCAAGTCCCACGGTAAATGCACATTCCAACAGTATTGCCAGCAGTACAAACTTCAGCAATCAGCACTTCCAGCAGCAGCAAGTTTTGAGCACATCGCCCACCCACTGCGTCCCCATCACGCCCAACAACCGCATGCAGCAGCCGCCGCAGCAGCAACGTCTGCAAAGCCAATCCGCAGGCGCTAATCAGCGCAGTCGGCAGCAGCGACAATCGCCCCAGCAGATGGGCGGTGGCGGCTTCTTCTTTGCGAACAATAATCGGCGCAATGGCGGCGGTCCCCGATCGCCACAATCAGCAGCAGCAGGAGCGGCAGGAGCTGGAGCAACCGGCAGCAACAACGGCTATGTACGCCAATCTCCGGCTACGATTTTGGGTGGCGGCTTCTCACCGGCGGTATTTGGTTCTGCACGCAAGCAACGTCGCAGTCCAACAACAACACCAACGAGCAGCTTTGGCGTGGGCGGGAAAATATCGCCACAGCATCAACTGATACCCACCGCCTTGACGCATTTCGCTGGCAGCAAATGCTTCGATGCACCAGCACCAACGGCATTGCCCAAGCCGCCGCAGCACTGGACATCATTGTCCAAGTCCGAGGAGAAATTGGTAGCCAGCAGCGCTGGCACCGCCTTGCAGAGTTTGTTGCGTGGCGGAGACAGATGCAGTGCGTCCAAATTGCAGCCAAGCCATGGTGGCATCGGTGGATACGTGGTGAAGTCGTCCAAGCGCAATCTCCTGGATGATTTTGATACGCACAATCTGAAACTGTTGCTGAACATGCAGTCGTAACGCAGGAACCACATCTAAAACCACAACAATAATCTGAACATGGAGGACCCAACACGAACCCGTCAGACTTGGAAATGAGAAAGGAAACGATTAAAAAAAATGAAAGGATTAAAAAATATAAAAATTGTAAAAACTACACTTTAAAAAAAAAAAAAAAAAAAAAAAAAAAAAAAAAAAAAGAAAAAAAAAAAAAAAAAATTAAAAAAAACCCTTTTAAAAAAAAAAAAAAAAAAAAAAAAAAAATCAAAAAACTACAAATCATTTAAACTGAAAATTTGAACTTTTTTAACAAAAAAAAACAAAACAAAAACAAAAAAAAAACGATGAGTAATGTTTGTGATCTCAAATGTATCATAAAACAGCAACAATATTGGGAAACTAAAAATAAAAACAAAAACAAAAAAAAAAAAAAGGAAAAATTCCAAATGGAAAGTAAACAATTGAAATACAACAACGACAAAAGGTACACAACAAAAAGATGCAAAATTCCCCGTTGACAAAAACAACACGAACAACACACCACAACAAAATTCAGCTCTTAACTTCAATATGTAAACTTTGAGTAGCCATCGACGATTTCAAAAATGAAAACCCTAACCTAAAAAGATGCAAAACAAAATTAAATTTAATATATGGACGCTTGGCTAGTTGGAATTTTGGAGAGAAGAGAATGGCTCTATATGTATGTATAACGGATACAACAACAACAACACACAACTGAACATTGTTTTATAAACGTGATACGCAAATAGACTTGAAAAATGTAAATGTAATTAATAAGTAAAATTATAAATTATATAAAATATGTACGATTGTATTTATGAGTAATTAAACAAATGACGCTAGAAGCGCATACGCATAAGTACACAGCTTATGTTTACATATATATAGATTCCCCAAGCGGACAACATGTGCAACGTACCTTAAAGAAGAAGAAAGAGTAACTGTTGAGAGATGAGCACACACACATAGAAATTGAAAACTGAAAATAGAAAACAGCGAAAAGGAAGGAGTATGGATAAAATTAAATTAAAATCTAAAAAAAAAAAGAATAAATAAATAAATAAAAAGAAAAAGAAAACATTTATAACGATAATAAAAAATGATAATAATACCACCCACCAAATCACAAAAGACTAATTCAACAAAAAAAAATAAATAATTAATTAATTAATTAAAATGAAAAAAAGAAGAGAAAGAGAAAGTAAAGAAGGACGACAAACTCAACGCTGCAGCAACAGCAGAAGCAGCGCAAAATGCATTCAACTTGCCTAATATAACAAAAACACACACTCACACACATACAAAACAAAACTCAACGGCCTCTCTACCTTAAGATATCATATAATACAATCACCACGAATACCCACTCACTAGCGCCAGCCTCACTGGGTATATACATATAGGTATAGGTGTGTACACTTATATACACACACACACACACACTCAATCGCCAGCCTCACTTATATGCATATATAGTAGATATATATGTATATAGCATAAAAACTTCCACTAATTTTAGTTTTAAACACAAAAACCAATGGCTTTAAAATTCTAATTTAAACATTCTTGAATTGTATATAATGTAACTGTAAAAAACAAAAAATTCAACCAAAATATATCTTTAACAAAATTGCCTATGTTTAAAAGAAATTTATATTTTGATGATTTCTTAGCGCAGGCGCAAACATATTATTTCAATTACAAAAATAAATTGTTTTTGCGCTCCAGCTAAAGAAAAATTACAAAATTAACGATTTCGTAAAATTGAAACTTTGTTGCAATTCTCCACACCCCCCGAAAAATACGCTTTATGTAAGATTACGATATGCTTAGAGTTAGAGAGGAGGGTGATAATCAAACATTTAAAAAACAAACTACTTTCTGTGTAAACTATGCTCATATATTGAAAATACCTAAAAATAACGAGAGACAAAAGCAAAAAAGAATGAAAGATGAATGATAAAGAAGAGAGAGAAAAAAACACTTGAACCCAGTACCTTATTTTCATTATTAGCATTTAATATTAATTGTTAATAATTAATATGTATGTAAATTATTTAAGCATAAAGTGCCCAATGTAACCTCTGTCTATGTATACCCCACCCTTCCCACACTCCTTTCCACAAATATCCCAAAGTTAATTGTATTTTGCGTAAAATGTGAAGAACTTAAAAAAACAACAACAAATTGAAATGTGAAAAAGCAGCGAGAGTTTTGTTGTTCCAAATATTTTCTTTTCCTTTTCTTTTTAAAATGATTTTTTTTGTTTGTAATGAATTGGCTCTTTGTGTGATATGCCAAATGAAAGGAAATAAATCCCGCACAATTTAATTTTTTGTTCTACATTTGTAGATAGTTTATTAGTTAACTTTTCGCTACAGCTAAATTTTTGAAATGAAAACGATGATGTTAGTTTTTAGTGTTGAAAAGAAAAGCCAAAAAGTCATGCATTATTGATTAGGTTTACTTGAGAGCAAGTTGTCATATATATTGGTAGCTTTAAAGCTTGTATTCTTCAAGTTACTATACATACATACATACACACTCACACATATGCATGTACCCCTACATATACACATTTACACTATACTACTAAGAGTATTTTATGAGGCAATCGTGTTCGAGCAGTGCTCAACACTAAGTCAATAAACTAAAAGCTACACAGAAATACACACACACACACACACACACACACACTCATTTGCATGCATGCATATATACATATATACATACAGTTTGAGGTAGCTGAGAAGAACTCAAGAAATTGTCGCGCAGAATTTTGCATTTTTTTTAAAAGTGTAAGCTATTAAAAATTGAAGATGAATAAATAAATATTAACATTTGTTACTGGACGTCAATTTAAACAAAGCGTACATTTGATAAATATGAGAACAAAAAAAAAAACATACCAATAATATAAAACACAAATATTATAATGAAAAACTGTACCCGAACCAAAATGGAGCACATCTAGCATGAGCTTTTTTTTACTTACCTTCGAGTCGTAAGAGCGGCAAACTTTGATAACTTTTTAAATACAAACAAAAAACACCAATCAGTACAAATTAATTTCCATTTTAAAGTTTTGGAGCCTTTAAGAGCCAGGCTCCCACTGCGAAGTGTGTCGCACCGCGATTCGAAGCTAAATAAAAAAGAAAACAAATGAAATGAAAGAAAAAAGTTTTTAAAAAATTGTTAATTTTTTATTT
>NW_022046122.1:2251-20648 GCF_001654015.2 Drosophila navojoa | reverse complement strand
AACAGCAACAACAACAGTAATAACAGCAATAACATTTGCAACAGCGCGAATGCACCGATGGACGCTGCTGCCGCACGTGAGATTAGCTATCTTAAGGAAGAGGTCAAGACTTTGCGTTGTTCCCTCAACGCGCTAAACACACAACACTACGAGGCCATGGAGACCGCCGACTCGCACTGGGTCGACCTGGAGCGCGAATATAAAGCGAGAGAGGAGGCTTACCGTACCAAAGAGATGTGCTTAAAGCAGAAGATCAGCCAGCTGCAAGATTGCCTGCGCGATGACTCGCGCGCTGCTGCTGAGAAGATACAGCAGCTGGAGGAAGCGGAGCTTGGGCTGAAGACGTGCCTAGTGCGCCTCACCAAGGAGCATCGTGACCTGATGGAGCAGAAGCTGGCGCTGGAAAAGGAGGTCGACAGTCATGCCGCCGACGCGGAGAAGCAACAGCCGCTGGCCAATGAGCTGGAGAGCGAGAGACGACGTTGTCAAACCCTGGCCGAGGATCTGAACTTTGCCAAGAAGCTGCACCAGAGCATGGAGGAGCAGCTGAAAGCGGAAACGGATTGCCTGCGTCAGCAGATCTACGACCTAAAGAAGAACCTCATGCACCTCGAGGTGACCAATGGAGAGCTCAGGGAGGAGGTGAATACGCTTGAGTCCAAAATCGCCGAAATGGACCAGCAGCTGAAGGCATGCTCGGAGCACGTCTGCTGCCTGGAGGATGAGCTGCGTACCAAGGATGAGTTGATTCAGCGCATGGAAAAGAAGCTGGGGGTTTGCCCCGAGGGCTCTAGCCTAGCCACCGAGCTTTTCGATAGCCCAATGAAGCGAGGAGAGATCGACAATTTGGAGGCGGCCAGTCAAGGTCTCGGCTGTGCCCTAAGAGATTTGGAGGTGGGCTACGTTCTTCTTCTTCCTTGAAATTTATACAAAGATGATACTGACTTAGCATTTTTTTTCTCCTCTCGTACCATCATAGCGCCGAGAGCGTGAGCTGCCCACGCACAAGGACTTTCAGACCATCGCTTGCACTGTGAAGCAGCTGGCGGACACTATTCTCCACGCCCAGAAGCCGGTGAGTGAATGTCAATGTCCGGACGATGAGCCCCTGCCAGTGCCAAAAATATGCAAAACCTTAGAAGTAACAACTGTTGATGTAGAAACCGCAGGCAATGAGTCAAAGTCTAAGCCAAAACCGTCCGGTAAAAGGCCGAGCCAGGATTTACGGCGTAGCAGTAAGGCCAGTATAAACAGTCGGGGCAGTCGAGCCAGTCGAGGCGGTGGACCCACTAGGCCCAGTTTACCCGGTTTCCGCGATTCTCGGCGCACGGAGGGGGGTGGTCTATCAATTGGGGACTGTCTTAGCATAGCCCACGTTGCCGAGCCGGCAAAGCAAGAATCAAGTGAGAGGGCCATCAAAGTGTGCCAGTTGGATAGAGACAAGAATCCGATGAATGTGTTTCGAGAGCGAAAGTATCTGCTTCACAAGCGAAAGCAGTGCAAGCGCTTCAATAGTCGATACCAGTTTCATGGTCGCGTGCGACGCTGCGGCGCCACCTGTCGTCCAATTTACATGGATGTCGGCGAGACGAATTCCCTTTGCAGTTTCCATTCGGCTGCCTCTGCCCATACGGCACACTCGGAACGATCCCGGCACACGGCACGCACGCAGTACGTGCAGGTGGTCGATAGCGAGTGGGATCGAGCCCAATTCAATACCTTGGTGCAGACGGAGCCCGTCGGGCGGCACAGTCGGGTGGTACAGGTGGCGCCCTCAATATGCGACGAGCAGTTGCAGACGGACAGCTGTAGCACCCAGGACTGTGGCATCCAGGCAGAGAACGTTGGGGTAGAAGCGCGCCTGTTGCTGCTGCCGAGCCGCACGCGCGCATTCCTGCTGCTGCTGCAGGAGTGCATTAAGTGTGAGAGCGACAGCGACAGGTTCAGGGCGCGGGTGCTGCAGCTGTGGGAGGGCAGCGAGGAGTTCCGCGAGCACATCGAGCTCTTGCAGAATCTCTGCACTGATCAGGGGCAGGCAGCCCACCTCTATGAGAGCTACGACGTATTTGTCGCGGTGCTGGGCTGTGTGCGCGCCCTGAAATTCGCACTGAAGCCCGGCAATTCGCGCTTGCTGCAGCAGCTGGAGGAGCGCATTAATGAGCGCTTGATCAATTTTCACAACCACAAAGTGGAATCGGAGTTCTATTGCACTATCTACTATCCGGTGGAACGGCACAATACCTTGAATTTTGGCGAGGAAATGTGATTATTAAATTCATAAGACCTATCGCCAGCTTTACCTAGGCTTAGCTGGCGGTGCGAGTTATATCTTTCTGACCTTAATCGTTCAGTTGATGTTTTTTTTTTTTTTTACAATAACTGGGACTAGACTTCAAAAATACCCCATTATACAGTATCATTGTATTTTCTAAATTGTGTGTGCATGTTTGACTAAGGCAATAAAAAAAAGCAAAGCAAAAAAATTAAAAAAAAGAAGCAAAACATTTTCACCGACCATGGATGACATCTTTCATGATTGTCGCAGTGAGAGTGACTGCGATCGCGAGTGTGCCCATAAGGCGGGCATATTGAAGGCCTGCCAAGGCGACTTTAAGCAGGAGGAGGTGCCCCAGCAGCGCAAGGCACCCATGGATATGCGCAGCATCATAAGGCGCGCCGCACAAAATACGCAAATACTATTGCGCGGCCTAGGCGTTCACTGCGAGTGCGCCGAGATCGAGGAGCCGCCATCTACATGCAAGTTCTTTTATCCCGCAACGCTCGAGATAAGCGCGCGAGTGCACACGGACCCATCATGCGGCGTGCCCCCGCATTGCCAGTGCATACTGCGCGGCAGTCCGGTCACTCTCAGTCTCCCCATGGAGCTGGATCCCCACAGCGGACAGGTTAAGGTCAACATATTTAAGCCGGCACCCAATACATTGGCTCATTCCTGCGAATCCGTTGCTGTTGGACCTGCCGGGGGCGTGGGCGGGGGAGCGGGCACAGGCGCTGGTGATAGGCGGGCCTGTGGCCAGCCTCAAAATTGTATGCGCCGGCAATCGTATCGTTACGGAACCGCTCGGAAAGCCGTGAGGAGAGTACGTTGGGAGGCATAGGGAGCTCGCTATTTGTCGTGAAACGCCGTCAAGTAGCAGCTGCCTATGGTTGCCCACACCCAATTAGAGCGGGCGCTGGGGCATTCAGCTTGGGAAAGCGACGGAGAAAACATGTGGAGTTGCTCACTAAAACTGAGGGAAGCGCTGTGTCTGTCAACCATGAAAACGAGCAACGATGTCATATGATTGTCTGCAAACGAGTGACGTGAACATGCGTGTGTCTTTACTTTCGAATTTATCATCTGTGGATGCTGAGTTTTGGTTAGTGCTAATATTTGAAGTGATTTTGATACAATAAAAATGAATGAAAAGAAATGTCTATATTCGAAACTCGAAATATAGTAGGCAGCGGCATTGTTGCTGTGCGTGACAATTCAATTTGTAGGCCAGTTAATTTTAATTCTTTCAAGGAGCAACATCGTAGAACAAATTTTATGTAAATTCATATAATAGTTGGAATACATTTGGTGCTTTGGTCCATTTAGCCATGGACAAGGACAGAAGTAGAACAATTACTGATAAGAAGTCGTCGCCTGCCGCTCGGCGATGTAAAAAACCAGACACCTGCATTCACTTGCGCAGCCAGCGACAGAAGCAGGATAATACCTCCACCCAAGTGCTGTATAAGGGTCCCAATTTTCAGGTCCATCGCAGCGACGAGGATATATTCTTTGATTGCCTTAGCATCAGCGACACTGACTTTCCTCGAGAGGGTCACAGTTGCAAGAATATTGATAGCTGTAAGCCGGCTAACAATGAACAGACTAAGCCCGTGTGCAGCAATCGGATAAATGTAACGAGCTGTAAGTCCACGTGCAGTGGCCAGGCGTCCGCCACTAGTAAATATGATGATCCAGAAGCTGTGCGGGCTGCCCTCAGGCGTGCCGAGAATGTGACACAAATGCTGCTCAAGAACTTTGAGAGGAATCAGGGCGATAGTAAACGTCAATGCAATGCAACCTTGGAGATAACGGCGCGTTTACTGACCGATCCCAAGCCAAACGCCTCAAAGTGCCTTCAGGGCAGGCCAGTTACAGTGCAAATGCCGTTGAGGTTCGATCCATGCTCGGGCCAAATGGTCACATGCGGTCCATCCCAGTCAGTTGACAAGTCACAAATGTCTGTGTGTTCGAAGAATGCGTCTAAAGGTAGGGCTCCTTGTAAATTATCATGTTTCAGCTTTAAAGATGCTTTGGAAGCTGAAGATTGTAACATTTTATTTAAGGGCTCTTGTTGTATCCTCAAAGATTACAGTTGCCCGGTATCCACATGTCACGTACACCAACCGGCCCCCGTGCCAGCACCTCTCCCAATACCTGCTCCAGCACCTGCTCCAGCATCAGCTCCAGAGCCTGCCCCAGCACCCTCGCCAGAGCCAAAGTCAGCATCAAGTTCCGATATGGAGCTTGTTCCACTGCCCTTAGCACTGCCCACACCAAGCTCCGAACAAAAGCCCACAACAGAGCCCGTAAAAGAGCCGGTACCTGTGGTACCTATAACAGCTCCTCGATCCGAACCAGAACCAGCTGAATCCAAGACTTTGACACCGCTATTCGAGAAGTCGCCAGTCCCATCCAAAATGGAGGGGCAACTAAAAAAGTATTTTTTGGCGCTACCTCAGCATAAGGAGTTCTCGAACTGCTCCCCGTGCCGCTTCGATCCGAGCCCCATTATGGACGAGGAAGGCAATGTGTTTTGCCCTGGAAATTGTGGATGCTGTCAGTGTCCCTGGAAGCAGCGTACTCTAGACGACAATCGTGAACGCGTCAATGTGAAGGTCTGCCGATGTGTGCAGCGTGGAACCATCTTCTCAAACTTTGACGAGCGCGACGCCTGCAGTCAGACATCCTACTTTGACTTTTGTCCTTGCCGGGAGAAGGCTGAGGCCAAGTTTCTCGAGCTGTACGACAGAGAAATGTGGTCTGAGCCAAATTCAACGCGCGGTCGCGAGGTTCTGCTCTCAGAGATAAAAGAGCTCAAGATTCCGCCGCAGGCCCGCCAGTCATAGACTTTCTCAAGCTTATCGCAAGCCCTGCTTTGTCACTCAATCAGTTCCTTGTTCCATGGCTTTCTAATTTCAAAATTTAATGTTCTTTCCCATCAGAATAAAATGTGCAATCATGTCCAACGGCAATCTAACGACTCTTCTCTTTCATTTGTTTTTTGCAGACTGCCCAGCTCTGATGTATATGCAGGACGAGCACCGCGACCCAGGAGCTTGCCACAATAACCAAAACATTCGAACCGACCGATCCTATTTGAGAAAAAACCCTCAAGGGACTAACAACCAATGGCAATGCGCCTGCCAGTCAACTCACACACAGCCGGAAATGGATTGCCCCGCAGGGAGCAAGCCATCTCAGACGAACACATCCTATCTCTTTGAACACTATAAGCAGTCATACTGCAGCAATTTTGTACAGGACCAGCCATCGCAGACGCGTGATTTGAATCCAAATTTCAGTGCCCTGGATCAAATTCAGTATCCCACCCCACAATACATATGCAGGATTATAGACAATAATGATGAACGTGATCATCAGCAGGAGCAGAATCTGCAGCCCTCGTGTCTAGAAAATTTGCCGAAGACCACTCAGGATGTCAATGATTGGAGGGAAAGGGTCCTGCCCGACTCCCGTCCACAATACCAGCAAACAAGTATATGTGGTCTCTCAAAGTCGCAACCCAGTATACCCTCCACAACAGCCATTGAGGCCCCGAGCTGCAGTAATGCAGCTAAACTTACTGCGCTCAAGTATTGTGGCTCTGCTGCAAAATCTACAAGCCACATACCGTGCGTATGTCCACCGCCTCCCAGTGCGCAATTGCCTCCGGCACCACCTCCTAAACTCGAATCCAAGTGCCCAATAACGAGTTACTTCTCCATGGAAACAGACGAGGCGATTGAGCCTCCGAATCCCCAAGAAAGCTGTCCTGATAACTACCGTCCACCTCAGATCTGCGGCACTCAAAATGAGATGGTACCCACCTATGCCAGCAATGTTTATGTCTTGCCAGACAATTTGAATGTCCCAGCGAACCGAGTCGAGGAGTGTCCACACAAAAAAGAGTCCAATCTAACCAATCCACTCGGACGAATGAGTGGCCAGCTGTCTTGTATAGGCGAATCGGAATTTACCTCTTCGAGTCGGTACTTCCCCTTGGACACAGTTTTCGAAACTGACCTGACTTGCCGCAAAAAGGACGATACCATGAAAGCTGATGGAACTAAACCACCGTTCGCGTGTGATAAAAATGATGATGCTGCCTCTTTTCAAAGAATGCAGCCCAGTATGACTGACCCAGTCGAAACTTCCTGTGAGCAGAAGGAAGAAGTCCTAGAATCGAGCTCAAGTGAACTGACCTGTCTGTGTAAAATTGATAAGGCAGGCATGCAACCAAGCACTTCTCGTCCGCAGAAGGTCAACGCTGCTGGCTACTACAGCTGCGCATCTGGCGTCAGTCAACTTGTCGACAATCGAAGCAAGGGCATCTTTGATCTTAAGGATCACAATCAAAGCGGCCTTTGCCAGTCAACCCTTGGAGATGTAGGACCACAATCATCTGATGCCGCGAAGGCTCAAGGCTGTGAATGTGGTAGCCAGAACCAGGAAAAACCAAGCGCAGTAGCAATTTGTCAGAGCTCCGCGCCATCCCAAAATGTTCCAGAGTTTTCAGACTTCCAGGAGGAGATGGTTGGTAAAGAACAGCAAGAAGAGTCTACCGACAATCCGCCATGTCCTCCACCACCCTGCCCACCACCACCATGTCCACCCCGACAAAGCCCGCCAGCATCATGTCCACCACCACAACCGTGCCCACCACCATGTCCACCAAAGCCATGTCCACCAAAACCATGTCCAGCATCAGCTTCTGTCAATCAGGATATACAAAACGAAGACTACTTGGAAATGGAATCAATTTGTCCAACTAAGGCAAGTAAACCAACCCATTTGATGGATATGGATACAAGTGTGAAGAGTGAACGGTATTTCAATGTAGACACCAGTCACATAACGACGTCAATTAATTGTAGCAAAGTTGTCCAAGGTAAAGGGAATAGCGCCAAAATGGAATACAATGCAACGCCTTGTACACAGAAGTCATCGATGGGCTACACGGACAAGACCTCGTCCCGTTCGCAGTCTTTCATGGCGAACGTCACGTGCTTGTGCTCGTCCATTGATAAGATGAAGCTATGTCCGACTGGTCGGGAGGGTCCACCATTTAAGAGAATTCAGGATAAGAAAGCCGAACCTAGCTGCAATGCATCTCAGAGTACAAAGGTTGTGTTTATGAACTGCGGGGACAAGTTCCGAGACTGTAATTCCTCATCCGACACATCCGTATGCAAGAACTCGTCCTGTTTTTGCGCAAATACGCAGATCGCGGATGGTAGAGCTCAACAAAAACCACAATCAATACCAGTTTGTTCAAAGTCTTTGGGTCCTTCGATGTCCGCCGTAAACGCTGAACAGGAGAAATGCTCAAAATGCTCTTCTTCACCTAATGAACAGTCCGCAAGCAAAGGCTCAAAATCATGTATAACTACCTCGGATCATGTCATGGAGACGAACAAGTCTGGCGGACTTTTCGATTGCTGTTTACCTGGTCGAAAGTCGAAAACCAAGCAGTACGAAGAGCCAACCTGTGGTCAAACACGGGAGGAACCCTGTCAACAGCCGGATGTTATCTATTGTGATTATTGTGCTCCTGAACCTCCTTGCTGTCAGCAGCAAGATAGCGTCTATCAATCTGAATGCGCGATAGAACATGGAATGCAGAAATACCAACAACAACACCAGAAGCGGCAGGACGACTATTGTGAGTACGCTTCGGATCAGCCGACCTGGACTGTTCCCTGCGATCAACACCAGAACCAAATTCAGCAGGATATCTATTGCGAGTGCGCGTCGGACAAACAAATGTCCAGTTTCCGAAGCTGTGAGTCTGAAAGATGCTGTCCCTCTGTACCAAGGGACCGCGTAGCAAATATAATAAATTTATTGAACCACACCAATGATTGTCGCCTGGATCGCACGGCTGTCATACAGGAACTGTTTCGTGAGCTAACCGCAATGCTGCGGGAGGAGGAAGACGACGAGCAGGAGGATATGCCACTGAGCTATGAAGATTGCATGGCGGCCGTAACGTGTGGTCGAATGCCCCCAACTAAGGTGGCGATGTCAAGGGATAAAGAGGAGCGTATGCAGTGCTTGGAAAAAATGGAACAATATGTGGAAAAATGTTTTCCCAGTAAAAAGAAGTGTTTACCTGTCGAACCGAAGGAAATAGTCGTATTCCAACCTGATCCAGCCTTTGATCCCTGCCGCAAAGCAGATTCTATGAAATCCGAGTCTAAGACTTTTGTGGGTAGCTGCACTACCGCTACAATTTATAAGACCTGCGATACGGTCGACTCAAAATCAAAAGGATACGAATCTTGTGTTTGCAAAACAAGTGAATCCAGATCGTCCTGCTACAAATCATGCGATTGCAAATCTCGCAGCTCAAAAACAACCGTATGTAAATCATTTCAGTCTAAGCTAACGGACAAGACACCATGTGATACTGACACGGTAAGGAAATCGCTACCGAGTGACGAGGGTGGTAAGTCGTCCGCGTCACCTCCGAAAGCCTCAGCTTCAGGCTCTGGGTCACGCTCAGCCCAGCCGGAAGCGCGAACAGATGAGGAGCTTACAGTCCGTGAGGAGCAGAGCAGCAATAAAAGTCCTCTAGGAGACTCGATTCAAGAGCAGAGCAGCAATAAAAGCCCCCTAGGAGAATCAGCACAAGAGCAGAGCAGCAACAAAAGCCCCTGGGGAGAATCAGTACAAGAGCAGAGCAGCAACAGAACACCACGAGGAGAATCAGAGCATTGCAGCTGTACGGGTCGACGAGGAGAATCAGCACCAGAAGAAATCAGCAATATGAGTCATCGAGGAGAATCGTCAAAGGATCGTTGCAGCGAGAGAACTCCTCGAGAAGAATCTTCAAAGGAGCTCTGCCAATGTGAATCAGGAAATTCTGGTGCCTTGCAAAAAGTTTCCTGTCAATGCGAGTCTGAAGTGGATGATGGATTAAGTCCGCTTACGGATAGAGAACGACTGCTATGCGAATATATGATGCGGCGCATGTGTGAATTGTGTGAAGACGATCAGGAGCTGGATGAGGAGGCCACAGAGCAGATGGACAGACCTGGAGGGCCTTGCATTTGCTGTCACTGTCGCGCGGTCGTCTGTGATAACCAATGCCTGACGGTTTCCAAGACACTGGATGCAGTTAAATATGATCCCGTGGCTGAAACGGTGAGTACGCTTGATTCTCGATTTCCCGATTAGGTAAACCTCTTAATGTGTTCTCATAAGCTAACATTTTAATTCTTTCAGAAATTTTTTATTGATTCCATTATCTGCGACTTGCAAGCTATGAACCATGTAATGACCAAGAATAAGATAAATCCCAAGGTAAATAATGCTGCATATCTTCATTTATTTATTTCAAAAATTATTTTGGTTACTGTGATAGGATCCCAAGCCTTCGGCTTGTATGGGCAATGCACCGGGTGACAGTTTCCCGGTGACCATTACGAGTGTTTCTAGCCTGGGCTGTCGTGCGCTCTATGTGCGCTGGGAACTGGAGGACTGTGCCGGCATCGGTGGCTACGAGGTACGTGCTTGTGTTTTAATCTACTAATCTCAGACAGTTTGAATAATAATTTACTCCCGTTCGTTTAATCAGATATATGTGGATGGCCATTTGACCAATCGATTTTATAGCTATCGCCACGAAGCGGGCGTCGTGGCTAATGTGGACGTGACCAAGCCGCATCAAGTTATTTTACGAGCCCAAGCGGTGGGTCAGGAATTTCCCAGCGATGGACCTGGTTGCCCCAGCAATAAAATGGCGCCCGCCCATCCCGAAATGTCGGTGGGCGCCTCCCGACCCTGGACCCCGAGCATCTTCTTTTATGCGCCGTGAACCCTAAACAAAGTGCTAGTCAAAAGTTTCTATTCGATTTTTGTCCAATCCTATTGTCTTTCCCATTAGGTTAAGTTTTACCGATTGATTTTTGATCTGATCACTCTGATGTATCCAAGTTTTCCATCAAGCTAGCAACTAGAAGAATCTGCAGTCCATTCATCATGCATTTACTTAAATGTGCCTTTCAAATCAAATGTTTTCACCGATGTTGCACGCGTTGCTGCGTTTCTGTACGCAATATTATGTACATAGATGTTTGAATCTGTTATACCACAAATTTTGAGATGGGCAATGCGAACAATTTGTAACAATTCGAAATTGTCTGTCTTGACAAAATATGAAAAAAAAAAAAATATCATTAAGTGATATTTTGAAACTGTTTTGCTAAAAGGAAATCTAAAGTCGTTACTGCACTGCATTAGAAAACAGTGTTGAGAAGTTATCAGTGAGTGTTAAACGGAGTTGCGAGCAACAATTGCACCTTGTATATAAAATCACAAAATCTGACCTGAGCAGCTAGAGTTATGGTGAATCACGATATAGAATGATTTTTAACACAATAAGTCACAATTTATTCAAATGATTTGAACTCATTTACTACATTTTATTGTTGAAGACGATCAAGTCATAGTTAGAGAGGGGTGTGAACGAATCACCGTTGAATCTTGTTGAATTTTAGAGAATCGTAATTGAAGAGATAATCATGTCACTCTACACAGATATCAGGCAATATATCACTCTTAATCACGTACGTGTATATTTTATATAAGCATATTGATAAGACTCTCAAAGCAGCGCTACTTCCGCAAAATACTCATTCACGAAATTATCTATTAAGCTTCTCGGCGCCCATCTCTATGGAATTTACGAAGTTACCTATATATTTAGTTAGTCTGCCGTTTTAGGCAAGCATAACTGTTGCATTGCTGTAGTGAGCGTTAATTAGAAAGCACTACACATACTTACCACCTGGAACGTAGCAATTGTGAACCGAGGTTCATGCTTGAATATACGTAGTTCTACTCACTTATTTAATGCGCATTATTTTTACTGTGAGTGTATACAATAAAGTTAACATTTAAATGCATGAATCGATGCGAAGGCGGATTTTCTGGGACGGCTATGAATATATGTCAGCTAATACTAGGACGGTGCGTAGGCGCGGCATGTGGTATGTGGAACTTAAGTGTAAGTGGAGTTAACTATCTACGCAAACAGGGCTCGCAGGTGCCTGGCACCACAAAGGATGGATGGCACTCGGGGCACTTTGGATTCTCGCCGAACCATCTGCCTTGAGTGGAACTGCTGCTGAATGAGCTACCGCTACCGGCTCTTCGCTCCGGTATCTTAAGCTGGAACGAGTTGTAAAGATCCCCGGCCACACTCGAGCCGGGTGCATAGCCCGTCCGTCCGATGGTCTCCAGCGGGAAGGCATATTCCGGTATGAGCAACTGTTTGCGCAGCTGCGTTATGTCCGATGTTAAATGGGAGCTGGAGCCGGAGCCGGAGCCAGTGCTGACCACATCCGCGCGTCGTTGGGCCTTCTCCGTGGACACCACGGGCAGCTCGTTGGGCTTGATGGAGCGCGAGCTGGGCAATCGCTTAGGTGCAGCTCCACTGGCAGCCGCCACAGCATTGTTGCTGGCAAAGTCATTGAACTTGGAGTTAAAGCTCTCCAGCTTGACCTTAACATTGTAGTCGGCTTTTGTCTCCGGATACTCGCGTCCATCCACGCCTATGGGCGGGTCCAGTTTGGGCGGCACCAGCCCATTGGCGGGCACCTTCCACTCGTAGTAAATGGGCGGTCCCTGGGTCGTGGCTATGTCGTGTGGCACAAAGTCCACAAATGGTGGCAACAGATCATTGAAGGGCAGCTCGCCCTTGCCTCCAGTTCTGGGCGCCACGGTTGAGGTGGGCGTGGTCTGGCGGAATGCTTGCGCCGGCGTGGGTGTTCGATGCTCTGTCTGAGCCACAGCTGGACGATAATTGGTTGTTGTGCTGGCCGTGGTGGCTGCCGAACTCTGAGAGAAGGGCTGTCCGGCGTACGTGGTGGGGCGACTGAGTGGCCTGGTAGTGGTGCTGGGTCTGGCCGCTGCCGCCGAGAAGCGGTTCTGCGTCGCGGCTGTGCTGAAGGGCATCGCTGACGATGTGCGCAATGTCTCCGTGACCGGCTGCACCTCCTGAACGTCCTGATTGTAAATGGGATATACGAACGGTGGCTCATAGATCTTCGATGGAGGCTTGATGAACTTCACCATCTTGGTGGAGTTCTTCGTCGTTGCCTGCTCGGCAGAGTTAAAGTCCGCCGACGTGTTGTAGCGCGTGCTGTGGCTCGTGCCCAGGTCATCCACTTCCATGTCCCCAGTCCGTTGATACAGCGCTTCCGTCCGCTTGTATGACACAGGAGGCGGCGTGGTGGTGGGTCTGCGAGTGCTAGTGGTGGTGGTGCTGCTGCTGCTGCTTACTCTGGGTCGTGGCTGAGGCGTGCTGCTGGTAAGCTCTATTTGGGGCTCAAAGGCGGGCGGGAGGATAGTGCGACTGGGTGGGGGAATCCGCCAGCGTGTTTGACTATTTTGTGTCAACTGTGAATCAAATTTATCGGCGCTCTTTACGGAATCGTCGCGTATCTGATTCTGACTTGGCGTCAGCTGCTACTTAGAGAGAGAAAGAGAGAGAGAGAGAGAGAGAGAGAGAGAGAGAGAGAGTGAGAAAGAGAGAACATGAGACATGCTAATAGAGATTTATGTAGTGCTCCTATGCCTTACCTTATATTGGTTTCGAAAGGATTCGCCAGAATAGTCGGGTGCATAGGGACGATCTAGCAGATCGGGACGTGGCGTTCGCAAGTTATTCTCCTCATCATTGACAAACGGCTTATCGCGCTGACCTAGCGGCATGCCAAGGAGAATATTTTAAAAGAAAAGAAAACATTTATGCTAATTGCTGTAACAGTTAACGTAATCTTAATGGAGTTCGCGACTTACCTATCAAGAGATTGGCCGCATAGTTGCTCTCAGCCTTGGAGCAGTTGACCATGTACCAATGATCGCAGATGAGCATGCGCTGCTGAAAGAGCGTCGTATTGGGGCACGTATAGCTGAACTGACGGCCCAAGCCATCGCACATGTGATAGACCTAACCGTAATCAAGCAGAAGAACGAACAACACAACATAACAAGTACAAAATTGTATACAACATTTTGTCACCCACCTGACAGCCAGTTTCCACATCCGCATAGTAGCCCGCTGGTCGTCCTGCACAAGAGAAGGATGTCTTTTGCGTGTTCAATGCAGCTTGGCACTGAAAGAGATTAACAAATATTTATATACTTATTTTTATTTATAAAAACACAAAAATAAAAATTTTAATTTTAATTTATTTATTTTTAATTATTACATAAATAATTGATAATAAATTAAATTAAATTCTGTATATCATACACATATTTTATTTATCTAACACCACTCCAGTCTGAAGTATGCGATCAGGAGATACACTGAATTCGATTCTTTAAGAAGAAGAAGGGATAAGAATGTAGATATTCATAGTCCGTGCACGTATTACAAGTCAGCTCATGGATGTGGAAAACAGATGACTCTTCTTAGTAGAGAAAGAGTCAGTATTGCAATATACATATCTGCTGAAGCATAGTTGCTATAGGAAAATAGCTTGCGGCGCTTTCCCAAGCCAAAAGCTATTAGCGCAGCTAAACAAATGATAGCGAGTACCCTGCTGTCTGATCAAGATCTATTCATAGTCGAACTGAGTACTCGTGCCAAGACCAAGACCATGTGCGATTGTAGCTAGCTGCCTGACTGGCTGACTGGTATGTGTACGGCGCAGCTTTGGGCTATAGTCCACCAGTTGATGAATTGAAGTGATGTCATAACTTGGCACATGGTGCCACGGCTGCTTGGCTTGCAACAGTCGATGGGCCCAATGCGGCGACCTGCTGCTGTGTGAAATGTCAACTTTGTGTGTTGTGATTTTCATACTTTTTTGTTGTTTGTTTGCTGCTTGTGTTTTTGTTTTTGTTTTTTGTTTAATTATATAGAAAAAGTCTTCATGTGTCTCTCGCAAATTATAGCCCAATGACTTATCGAAATCTGCCACTGGGCCGCCTCAGCGACAGCTACGTGTGAATATGTGAATAAGCTTCCGTAGCCAAGTCTGCAAAGTCCGTGAAAAATTATTTTCCCAGCTGCCTCAAAACAATATAGTAAGCCACGTGAGGCTACCGCCGCGCAGCCCTACAACATCTTATATAATCTTGCAAAAAAAATCAGGAAAAAAATCTAAAAAATAATAATAAAATATGTGTGTACTGGACAACAGATTTTTTGTTCAGATAAATTCGTTGGACGTTCGCTTTTTGCGGAACCCTTCGAATTCCTGAGTTAACGTGTCACAGTTGATTCGACGGCTGTGACTAAAGTGAGGCTCCATTAACGAGATAAAAGATATTTGCTGCCATTTTGAATTTCAGTGTATTTTCGCTCAAGCTAAATTAAATAAATCTATTTTTTATTGCACAGCGTCGTCTAGATTTCTCGGTACCATATATGTACCTATATAGGGCATACTAGAATCTATGTATCTATACATACAGAGCGAGAGAGACAGATAAACAGATCTTCAAAGGGAAGGAGGGGGAGAGATTCAGAGTGGAACGGGCCTAATAGCATAGTGACGGATATTGCATTTATCTGGGCAAAGGAAAAATAGTCGTGAGTATTTGTAATTATTTGCTATTTAACCATTTTCAAATGTTTTTTTTTTTTTTTTATATTTAGCTAAAATCTAATAACGTCTTTTCTTAATTATATTAAAACTATGATAATATTTTGAGAGTTTTTGTTATTAGCTCAAATAGTTTAAATTTATCAGGTTTTTTTTCATAGAGAATCAATCAAGAAATACAATAGCAAAGCAAGAGAAAGAGAGAAAATGAGATTGAGAGAGAGAGAGATAAGGCGAAACATTAGATATTTTATATTAAGTATTAAATTTGTATTTATATTTTGGTATTTTTTGCTCAGGTATATTGAAGTAAATAAGTATAAGAAGTAAATATTGAAACTATATATTTTATTTACATATTTCTTGTTTTAATTTGTATATTATGGCTATCTAGAGGGTATCTGTAAGTCGCGCTCTCACAACTAGAGCACATTTGATTCGAGCATGCTCAAAAATTCTTCTCACTTTTACATAGGGGCTCATCTGATTAGGCTTCCCGCTGGCTTATAAGGCAAGGCGATTATCATTCATTTGCGACACTGTGGGCTGACAAAATTGTTTTGCATTCGCCTTATAAGGGCGCCCAGACGGTGTTCAACTCGGAAACTGTGAAGATCTTAAAGATGTGGCTGGTTGGCAATTTGGAATACCGAATGGCTGACTAACCAAATACTTGACTCGGGGCTAATTCATGTAATTTGCAATCCGCAATTTGATCACATGCTGCGAGTAGTTGTATTCAATTTCATAGTTAAATGCATTTCATTTACTGTCGATGCTTTCGGGCCTTTGTTTAGATAGCGGCAATTGGCGGATGCTTTGAAGAGTTGCTTTTGAAGTCCACTGTTTCATAACCAAAAGTTTAGCCTCAACTTCATCTTCGTTTCCATTTTCATGGCTCACCAAAATACCAAAAAAAAAAGTCAGAAAACAAACTTTTTTGTTACTTATTTTGTTCCATTTATTGTTGTAGCGTTTTTCACCTCTTTTTCGCGCTGTGCTGCAAAAGTGTCAGTAAAAAGGTCACTTGGCCAGCGACTGCGTCAACGTCTTTGTTTTAATATGCTTGAAGACCTTTGCCGTTTGTTTTGGTTTTTGTTTTTGTGGCATGTGTGCGAATGAATACCCGTATCAGAAGGTGTACTCACATAGACAGACCATAGAATAAATTAAAAATGAAACAAAGCGTAAAGAGCGCAGAATGACAACACTTTCCGCCGTTGCTTAAAAGCACTTGGGAAGTAACGCTACAAACAACAGCAACAACAACAACAAAAGCGCCAACCAAACACAAAAAAGCATAAGAAGAAGCTCAAGACGAAATACCTGTCAGCGCCCTAACTCAAAGGCTATTTCCAGTCGCTAAAGCCGTAAATTTTTTGCGAAAATCATAAGCCCCCCATTTCTATTTGAATTTGCTGAGGTAAAATCACATATGAAAGGCAATCAGACTAGAGTTGAGTCATTGAAGGAACTCAATTAATGCAATTATAATTATTAAGACTTGGATTGTAAGAGCTTCGTAGACAAATAATAATCTGACAATAATTATTGTATACGAAGAAATTAGATGTATTATTAAGTGCTGAATACTCTCTACTATAAATAGAAATTATGAGATAGAGAGAGATAATAGATTTTGATTACAGCTGTTGTTGGATCGCTTAACATAAAAAGTCTCTGCATTTCTATATAGATAGAACCGAACTTGAATAGTCGGTTATCTCAATCTTTTAATTTATAACTAGGAAGTGCCTGGAATGCATTTGATCACGATATATGGTAAATCAAAGCTTGTATAAAGTCATCGTCTAGATGACAATTTACATGTTTAAATACATATAATTGTTTATTGAATAGTCAATGGGAATTACGAGCCCTATTCTAAACCACACTAAGTAAAAATTTCAAATATAAAATTTAAATAAGAACTCTAGTTTTAGTGCAGCAACTATTCCGAAAAAGATGGTTGTTTGATATGTAAAGCAAATGAATGAAAAGATACCAATATAGCAATTACCAAATACAATAGTTAAGACATACAATAAAAATATTTGATGAGCCACTTGGATAGCGAATGCGCTACAACTTGGCTCTTAATTTATACATAGTTAATGCAAACCTCAGGAATGTTAATGATGATTTCTAGATATATATACGAATTTACGTACGTGCATATGTATATAAATAAATATTTAAAATATGTAATATGCATAGATCTATTCAATTTGTATAAGGCCTTAGTGTTTTGTGATATTAAATAAATTGATGTATATATACATATATATATATATATATATTAATGATGTAATAAAAACAAATTGATTCTGATTTCAATCGACTGGGTAATTGGTATTTGATTTAACACAATCATTGTACTTAACATACTAATTTAAGAGTCGCACGATACATATTGCTCATATTTATTTATTGTTATATTTAAATATAATAATATCTTAAAAAATTGCAGTCCTTAAGATGTGAATGAAACAAAATAACTCTTGTTCAAATACGTCTAATTGATATAAAATAGACTTTTGAGTCTTGGGCTTCCGGTTCGAAAGCCATGATATTTAGTCAAAAATATTCGAATATAAGATTTCTCAATAGAAAAAGCACTTTTCAATAGATTTTTGATATTCTTTCGCATTAGGTATGAGAGCAGGTGTAAGAAATAGTATAGATGAATAGTGAACTTCCACAAGGCACTCACTCCAAGAAATGTTAACACTCATTTGTGATTGCTAATTTGTTTTACAATTGCACGAAACATTTATGTACTATTAGTTTTTTTTATGCTTAATATTTGCAGGCTCTAAAAACGACGAAATGCTTTGCGCTCATAAAAACAAACGAATGGGGCAGAGGACGGACGGATTGTAAAAAACGAATATACTCTTTTCTATTCACCAATGAGTATTGACTAAAAAACAATAACTCAAGAATGCAAATAAATGTCAGCATAGAAATCTTTATAAAATACATCAGAAACATAGCTGGCATATTTGTAAGATTGTTTTAAAAAGAAAAAGATTTATCTTCAAGATATTTATAGCAACGAAATACAAATCTTTAGTTGTATATCATCAATCAAGTATCTTTAAGATACTTTTTATTGAAACTAAAAATAGAATAAAATAAAACACAAAGGCAACTCTCAACTACACAGATACAACCATAATGAAATATAGTTTTTGAACTTAAAGATACTTTTTCTGTCTGGCTCTCTCTCTCTATCTTGAAACCATGAAAACAAGTAGATTTTGAATAATTAATACATTAAACGAGAAGAAAGAATGGAAAAAATGTCGTGGCTTTAATATAGCCATGATGTGATATGAGCCGTTTGGCGAAAACTTACCTCACTGGCCATAAGCATGATGAAACAGCAGATTGCGAATGCATCCCGATGAAAATCCTTCATATTTGCTGGCATTTTCGTCAATGTTTCGCCGTCTTTGTTGTTGTTGATTTATGTAGTTTTTATGATGTTTTGATTTTCTATTGCCGTCTCCAGTTGCCTAATCAATGGCCGCTTTGCTGGTGGTGGGGG